>CAAKHG010012784.1:25642-49067 GCA_901007715.1 Dactylopterus volitans | reverse complement strand
GATTGTTGGGGGGGGGGGGGGGGGGGGGGGGGGGGGGGGGGGGGGGGGGGGGGGGGGGGGGGGGGGGGGGGGGTGCATGAACACACAGATGTTAGACCATCGACAGAAGATCAGTGTACATTATTTACATCAAGTCTGTTTGCATTTTACAGGGCTTATGCATCACATGGACATCGACAGCTCGGTTATAGATACTACAGACGAGAAAATAACTTAATGCCAAGGTAAGATTATCTACCCCATGTTCTAAGTTTCAAAAGCACATTTTAAGCACCCATACCCATTCTGGCTTTAAAACAAAACAAAAACCTAACTGTTAATGCTTCCACTGGGTTTCAAGCAAGGTTATAACCACTAATAAATAAGCTCCTTAAAACTATAACATGTACATTGTACAAAAAAGCAACTTTTCTTCACACTCATGTTCGTAAAGATTCAATGGCGAGCAAAGCAGTTCAGTTGATTTTGTCCCTGTCTTGTTCTCTCTCTTTTTCTTCTTCTTCTTCTTCTGTGTGTCTACATATGTGTACAGTATGCCTTTAGGCAGCTTCACGTGTCTATGAGGACAGACGCTCTAATTAGTGACAATCTCTTTATTGTCCTCCATGAAGCGCGTGAACCGAAAGTGGGCTCCGTTCTCCGTGTTGGCCATTTTCTCCAAACCGGCCAGGGCAGCGTTGGGCTCCGTGCTGTGTAGCTTGTCTAAGCTGCCGGTCAGGCCACCAATGGGGGAGCTACCTCCATTCCCCACACCACCTGACATGGGTGGGATGCCTCCGTTCTGAATGACAGAGATCTCGTTTGTCTTCATTGCCAGGCCGTTGGAGAAGGCGGCGGCGTACTGATTCCAGAAACTGGCCGGGTCCCCGTTGCTTGCTCTAGATGCCATGTCCTTCTGGAAGAGCTCAGGAAACTTGACTGGGTTAGTACCCAGAAAGGCCATTGGCCCATCCACAGAGAGCCTGCGGCCACGTCTGGCAGGAGCACTGTTCCACATGTGCGTGCCCATGTGAACCTACACAGGGAGAGGGAAAGAGAGCGAGAGAGAGAGACAGGGAGTGAAGGGAGAGAGAGCGAGGGAACAAAAGGGAGGGAGGCCAGACAAAGAGCGATGAGAGGGATGAAAATTAGTGATGTTTACAAAGTTGGCCACAAGAGCTGCACATGAGATGATGCAATGGAAAAATTAATAATAATGCTCAACTCCGTATTAAAATAGCTTCACACCCCTGCAGCAGACTAGTTAGTTGTCTGCGCTGTGAGGGGAACCAGCATGGCGTAAACATTGCAGTTTGGCAGGACTGACAAATGCTCCTTAATCTAAATCTTAATAACTCGTCTTAAAGGGGGACCAGATGGGCCGGAGGTAAAATCGTACTGTCTGGTCTCATTTCTTCATCGTGGCATTTAAAATATTTGTATTTTGAGCAATTTAATGTGCAGCTGACAAAAAAAAAAAAAAAAAAAAGTTCAAGCAGTTTTACGTTTGCAAAAGTGGGACAACTAAAACGGAGAAAAATACACACATACATGTACAAAGACAATGTGTGCAAAAGCAGTATTCTACAGCCAGAGTTGACTCATTACAATGTTTTATATAATCCGGATTCATTGCCTCCAATAATTCACTCTGACACTGAATCATTCATTCCTTAACACTTTCTGGAATTTTACCCCAATAATCATATTAGTGGCGTGATTCAGCCTTTCCACTAAGGTCATCTTTTCTGAGCGAGGTGTTACTTCAATTAATTATACAACATTACTTCCTCCGCTTTGGTGGTTATTGACATGCAGTATAAAACTAAACAGCTTGCCTGAGACAAATTTTTCACAAACATCCACATGCTCAAACTTGCAGGAGACCAACGGTTTGGAAATTTACCTTGAGGTTTCCTTTGGTGGTGAAAGCACGACCACAGATAGTGCAGGCAAAGGGTTTCTCCCCTGTGTGGGTTCTCTCGTGGATCTGTAGAGCACTGGAGGAGGAGAAACATTTCCCACAGGTGTTGCAGAAGTGTTGCTTCGGTGTCCTGCGCGGTGGAGCAGCGGAAAGCACTGGGGAGGTGGAGGCAGATGATGTGACCAAACCAGGAGGCATGTCCTTGCTCTCTGGGTGGAGGCCATGAAGGAAGCCGTTGACCTCAGGCTTGCTAAGAGAGCCGACAGAAAGGAGGGAAGGGGTCGGGCTCGAGGACAGACTGGTGTTTGATGGCTCAAAGAGCTGTGAGGGCAGGTCTCTCATCTGATGGGTGAGCATGTGCTGCTTGAGATTACCCTTGGTGGAGAAACCCCTGTTACAGGCCGTGCAAATAAATGGTCGTTCTTTGGTATGGCTTCGATAGTGAATGTCCAAGGCACTCTGACAAGCAAAGGTCTTCCCACATATGTCACAAGATGTGTTCTTGATGGTGCTACGCTCACGGAAGGGGAATATCATGCCCAGGGGGTCCTTTGAGGGATTGACAGATGTCAGGTCGAGGGCGCCGATGTTTGAGGGGTGAGAGTGCAAGAGGCTCGCACCGGTGTGCTCCAAGGATAAGGCCCTCTGGTGCCTCTCTTCGAGGCTGGGGGATTTGCGTAGCTGTGGCTGCATGCTAGTGGGGGATGGCGCCTGCATGGAGGAGGTAGATTCTGACACAGCTGGACTCCCAGCGCTTTGGCTTTCAACATCCCCTCCCAGAGATGAGGAGTCGTTGGTGAGGCAATCCCCCTCCACTAAGCCATTCACCATCGCCTTCATTTGGCTGGCTTGTAGCTCCTCTGCTTCATTATTGCAGGCATTCTCCTGGCCATTTTTCTCTTGCCCATCCTGGCAGACCATATCAAGGGGAGCCGGAGAGTTGCAAAGGCTGTCATGGGACGCATCAGCTGACCGGGGTGTGTCGGGCACACTGCTGTCTGGGCCCTCCTCCATTCCTTCAATATTATCGTCCGAAAAGTTGTCCAAATCATCAATGTTCCTGTCCTCAAATGAACCAGTGTCAGAGGCCATGGACTCTGGGTAATTATCTGGCAATGGGGTGTTGGGGATCTGTCCACCCATGTGCATGCGAATATGCTGCTGCAGAACCACAGCATTTGTGAATTTCTTCTGACATATAGGGCAGGAGTGTTGGACTCTAAGAGGAGGCATGGCCCTGTGGACGCTGTAGTGGGTCTTCAGATTTCCCTTGGTGGTAAATGCCCTTCCACAGATTTTACATTTAAAGGGCCTTTCTCCTGTGTGAGTGCGATAATGCATTTTCAGAGCACTTTGACAGCTCAGCACCCGATGGCAGATGACACATTCATTAGGATCTGTCACCTTCCTGTCAATGTTCTCCACAAGTTGCTGCAGCTTGGAGGTCTCTGACCCCTGGAGAGGGTCCAGAATACCTCCAAAGGGGAATTTAGCCTTGAACTGATCAGACATTAGAGGCATGAGTGGGTTGGTCATCATGGGTGGGCTGTTAGATGTTGTGTACTCAGTGGTGCTCTCCGAGGCAGAGCTCACAATTGCCATGAAGCCTGAGGAGTGGCTGCCATCTTCAGTTTTCCCATTTGAGGTAGGCAGAGTAGCGCCCTCGCCCTCTTCGGACAATCCTTCATTACTCTTAGCTGAAGGCTCAGTAGCACCTGAGTCACTCTTTGCAGTAACAGAAGGGCTAGTTATGGCTATTGAATGATCTTCCTTTTTGATGAAATGTGGCAGGCTCGGCATGGTTGGTGGCAGCAACATGCCGACTGAGGAAGTCAGAGTGGGCAAAACTGGTTTGCTATCCAGCCAGCTGGTGACGGGTTTCTCAGGAGGCATGGACATACCGTATGGAATGCCTGTGCTCGTTGGTATGTTGTCTAAATGCTCCGGAACAGGGTACGGATTCATCTGGATGTGTGGATATTTTTCTTTATGGCGCTGGAAATGCACCTTCAGGTTTCCACGGGTAGAGAAGCGGTTGCCGCAGATATTACACTTGTACGGTCTCTCGCCAGTGTGAGAACGCAGGTGGATTTGCAAGGCACTGTCACTTCCAAACACCTTGCCACAAAACCTACACTTATGCTTGAAGAAAGCGTCGTCTGAGCTGCTCTTGTGTTCAAATGAAGTGACGTTGGGCGGCTTGCCTTTCCTCTGCTGGGCCAAAGCTGCTAAAGAGTTGAGGTCCTCCACTGTGGTGCCAACGCTGGGCAGAGAGCTGGAGAACATTGGGTTTCCAGGTGGGGGTTGAGGTAGAAGGGGATTCACCGCAGAGCTTAACAAGCTACCTATTCCGAATGCTGGCGTGGATGACTTAGCTAGTGAGGGGTTACTGAGCTGAGAGTGGAGGCTACTCAAGTGATTCGGCCTCTTGTCAGAGGACTGGGAGTTGACTGTTGATGGCCCCAGTGTGCTGATGCTCTGAGATGTCTCACTGCTGCTTGGGTTGGACTGAGGTAGCTGTGCTGCTGCAGCAAGCTGCTTTAGGCTGCTAATACTGGCTGACTGACTAGCCAGGTTCTGTGCTAGGCCTGCGGCTGCAGCCAGCTGTTGCGAGAGATGGGAGCTGAGTGTGGTCAGTGGGCTGGCAGCAGGCCCCATTGTGCCTGGAGCAGAGGTTGGGGGCACCTGCATTTCCGGGGACTGGGAGGCCAGACGCAGTATCTGATGGCGAATCTGCTCTATGAGCTGAAGCTGATGAATCTGTTGCTGCTGCAGGGCCAGGAGCTGCTCCATCAGGGCTGGCACTGCCACCCTGGGACCCCCAGTGGAGCGGGCCTCCTGGGAGAACTGTGCCACAGCCACTTTGGTGCTCTGCAGGTTTTCAATGATGACATTGCTGTTGATCATGGAGAAGTTGCCCAGCTCAGCCAGGTTGCTGAGCTGAGGCAGAGGGGCAGCGATGGCTGAAGTACCAACTGCAGGGCCAGATGTGGCCCTGGCATCGTGGATGCTGGCTGTGTTGATGGGGCTCCCTCTCTCTGTGTGACTGCCTTCCTCTTCATGACCGCTGCTCATTCCGGAAACGTCCACATCCATGGATTCCTCTTTTTCAAGAGCGTTAGCCTCTAAAAGGTCACCGCACTCTGTTTGATCAGTGTTATTAGCTGTGTCATTCATTTGGTCATCAGGATTATGCGCAGGAGACCCAGGCGAGAAAGTTCCGGTGGGGGAGGCAGGATTTTCATTCACGATCAGAACTAACTGATTCTTAGTGCAATTCTTCTGATGTTCCTCAAGATCTGATAGTTCAAAGAACTCAGCGCAACATTTACTACAGACATGGGCGTCTGAGTCCTTGCAGGGGGGGTCCTCTGAGCAAAGTTCTGTGTCCCCTGTAAAAGAGGAAACAGAGGATTAGTGATTAGAAATGTTTTGCAGCTGAAGAAGCAGCTTTATCTGCTGAATTCCATTGTTGTTAATCTTAAATTAATCAGTTTTACACTTATCCCCTTGATGTGCTCACAACAACAATGATAGAAGGGCAACAATAAGCACACAAAAATGAGACAGGGCCTTGTTCACTGCTGCGGCGGCTTCTAAAACATGATAAGAGGCGATACAAAATCAATGAGAACTACTCAAATATTGCTTAAAAGTGATCCTTGAAGGTGTACATGTGGGATTCATCAGCCATCCAAAGGTAATCATTTTCTCCAGATAATCAATCAAAATATAGAATCGAGTGAAGTTAGGACATTGGGTCTTAATGAAATTTCATAGAGAGGCATTGATTTCCTATATTCCATGTCCTTCAAAGTCTACTTGTCCACCCGGCGCAAATCAAGCATTTGAAGGACTTATTAGACTTTCAATTTGCTGTCAACTTTGCTCATTTTCAGCCAACTATGGGCATCTTGGACAGGTTATCTATGTCACTAAACTAATTTGTATCCACTCAGGCAGCAATCACAGTGAGACATGAACAACGGAGCCTATGGCAAGCAGACTGTTATGTCCCTACACAGAACAAAACAAGCGAAATAAGAGGAAAACATGATAGCGATGCAGAGATTATACTGACTTATAATTACGCTACGGAAAATGTCTGGCACGGCGGAAGTGTCTAATGTGATGAAATATTTTTTTAATGTGCTTAATTTCTTAAAGTCGGCGGACTTCTGTTGCAGGATTTTTTTCATTAATAAACTTTGACATTATCAGTCAGAGGAGGGAAATCGTTAGTAAATAATTTCTCAGAAAAAAAACCCATGAATATTAGTAATACAAACAAGCAGAAATGTGTTTAAAGATGAAGGACAAAACTAAAAATGCGAGGCGGTGCATCAGAATGCATGCGTCACAGACTTGCCAGGAGTGGTCGCCCATGCACTAACCCAAGTTATGACTGAGACTGAAAAATACAAGCGTGACGACCAACTTTCGAATGCGCATCGAAACTGGTTTTTGAATTTCCCATTTTGATAAACAGGACGGGTTAGGAGGCAAGAAGAAGAAGAAGAAGAAGAAGAAGAAGAAGAAGAAGAAGAAGAAGAAGAAAACAAACAAGCAGGACGACACCCTGCCCCCAGAGCCACTGCTGTGCTCCAGACTTTCCTTATTCTCTTCCCCTCTTTGTCACACTAAAATCTTGCTGTTTAACATACAAGTTGATTTACAAATTGCATTTTTCTATGAATCCCTTTCATTGTGGCTCTGGCCCCCTCAACACTTTCATCAGGGCCAAGAATTCATTTGCAAATGAAACCCAGAGAAGTGCAGCCCTGCCCCACAGAGAGACAGGATGCCTTCCCATTGTTCGCGCAGCATGGGAGCGGCGGGGATCGTCGGCACAGCCTGGCCCTGCTCATCTCAGTCGACTGAAAGCAGATCCTGTTTAATTCAGGGATTATCTCCCTCAATGTTTCTCTGCTCAGAGACATCAGATAACACAAAGTTGCCATGACAGTAAACCCCGGCCCTCACACCAACAAACCATGCAAACGGAGAAGACTCAACTTTAATGATAACTTTTCATGTTAACCCCGCCAGCCCCTCCCCACACGCGCGCGCACACACACACACACACACACACACTTCCAGCCACCCATCTACCTACACCCCAAGTGCTGACTTTGAAAAAAGGAAAAAAAAAAAAAAGTGCGATTCATAGTGTGAGGATTAAACAAGCCCCCTTCCTCTTTTCTCAAGACTTGACTGGACATAAATATGTGTGACGACAGGCCAGTCGTACAGCACCGACTAGGAGCCATATAAATAATAAAATCACAACTGCTGTCGGACAAACTTCAGGGAGATGCTGAACAAACAAAGGTGTGTGTGTGTGTGTGTACATACATGCTTCAGTCCACATTATAAAAATGTTAAAAAAAAAAAAAAAGTCATACACACGATGCATAAACTGGTCGAAAGGAAACGCTCCACAGTGGAATCAAATTAATTCGCCGTTTCATTTTGTTATGCAAAGGGTCATTGTGTGTTTCTTTAGTTATTTTTCAACAAATTCATTTTCGAACATTTATGACGATATTTCATGCAGAGCGCATCCTCAGAAATACTACACATCAGAAGTGGGATTTGCAGCTCTGCACTGTACGTTTTTGTTTTTTTTTAAGTCTTAAATATAAAAAAAACTCTTTAATATTTAAACAATAACTACATATTATAATAATAAAAAAATAAAGGTATAGCAGGTGACATCCATCCAAAAAATAGGTTTTCACTTCCATATAACTATTCAAAGAACTGAGGAAAATATTTTCAGCAACACTGTCCAGCAGAGCAGTGCACTCTCCAGAAAATAACAACAATCTGAAAAAGATAAGATTGTCCAGATTTTTTTTTTTTTATCAATAATCTCAATGCACAGTCACAGATTTGCTCTTTGAACTGTGCATTACTGTCACACCACATGAAAAACGAATGGTCAACTAGACAAACAAATAGGAATCGAAACTAAATCAGCGCGTGTGCAAATCCACTGTCCATGCAAGACGAGTACAGCAAATAGCGCAGATGCTAGCATTAAGCTTAATTCCCAAAATAGCACGGATTAACTTTGAATTAAAATTAAGACAAACCCCAAGCCGGTATGAAGATTGGAGTCTGTGAAACTTCCATAACATTTCAATCAAAAGCACAATTTTAAGCAGCGCGCAGGGCCAAAGGGCACGAGAGAGAGAGAGAGAGAGACAAAGAGCGGAGGACACAGCCTCAAAACAGATCGACCAAAAAGTCTGAATATGAGAGACTAGAAAGTGTGGATTAGCCAGAAGAAGTTGACTGAGAGCTTTGAGAGATCCTACATTATTTTTTCGTTGGGGGCCCCTGTGAGCCTCTTGGTACTTGTGACTTCAGGAGGGGGTTTTCAGCGCTCATCGTCTCCAGCCCTCAGGACTCATCCCAGTGAACACTAGATGGGGTTCCACTAAAGCTGCCGTGGTCCATGACAAGACTCAAATCTCAGAAGCTCTGCCCCGGTGACATGCTTAAGGCTTAAGGGGAGGAGAGAGGGGGGAAAAAAAAAAAAAAAAGCGAGGCGAGTCTTTGAGGCTACACCTAGACTCACGCCACATACACTGGCAAAATGACAAAGACCTGCACTCTGTGTTTGCAGGGAACAACAGTGCGATGAAGGGGGTGGGGGGTGGGGGGCTGCCCTGCCAATTTCCCCTCTAAGGGAGGCCACTCCGATAGAGCGAAAGGGGATGGCCACATTATTGATAAGGCCTCACACACTCACTTAAAAAAACAACAACAACAAAAAAAAAAACCCAAAAAATCTGAGGCCTTACTGGGCTGCCTGCGGTTCCGAACAGCGGAGGTCAATGGCAAAGGGAAGAGGGGAACACTGGGCCCTGAACTCTGGTCACCTCCACACAGAGGGACACTGGCAAAGGTTAAAACAGCTCAACATCTCGCCCTCCGCGTGCGGCTCTGGCTCCAGTCTCTCCCACTAACTGCGGCCCTCAGCATCACTGATATTCAGCTGCAAATACAATGACTTTCTGTTTTCACTCCTGGCCACCACGATCCTCCACAAGACACACACACACACACGCGCGCGCACACGCACACACACACACACACAAACACTCACACACACACACACAACATTTGTTTGGCTCTCAGCTCAACACGCCCATAGCAGAGACAACATGGCCCATGATTGTAAACACAATATACTAAATTTTTCAAATGTTTTGCAAACTGCTGAGGTCATCCCTGTAGTGTCGCGAGGTGTGTGACCAAACTCCACATCAGATTTATTAAATGTATAGGAGCCTTAAAATGCACTCTGGGATAAACCGGCATTTAGCTAAACCCCCAGCTTCCTAAAACAATATTAATGATAACAATAATAACGTGAGGTTACATGGTTTCAGCTGAGAGAAACAAGTGCCCATTTCAAACTTGCAGCCTCTCAAAACAATATTGCTTTGAGATTATTTATCACCGTCTAACAAGCATAAGAAATTACTTCATGCTTCAATCAGCGTGTTTTATTTATGAAATATCATTTATGCGCCTGTTGTGGGTTTTTTTTTTTGTTGTTGGGTTTTGTTTTTTTTTTGCTAGATGAAAATAAAAAAAATAAAAAAAACAAAAGTTACAAATTTCGATCACACTGCAGTGGACACTCGAAACACGCACAGCTTCAATCCAAGAGGTTTTCTCTAAATTACGCAGAAAATAATTTATTGTTTTCTTTTTTTTTTTTTTTTTTTTGATGGTGACTGCTGCGATTAAAAAAAAAAAAAGAGAAGTCGGTCAACAAATAACACGTTACCACGCATCGCTGTTACGAAAGTGCTGTTGAGCCTGTTCATCTGCACTTCAGTCAAGTTGTCCCCCCCCCCAACACTATTTCATTATATATCCAACGTAAATGCGACAATTTACAATCAGTTTCGACTCATCTGACTTTCCCTGTGAGAGCTCGAGTTCAAAGTCGTGTATTTTGAACGCCACTTTAGATATAAACTCATTTTATGCGCAACTCGGATGAAGCAGATTGCAGATGACTCGTTTTGATTCTTATTCCTCACCGGATTGTCTTTAGGTGTGAGCATCTCTTTAGTTGTATATATGGAATATAATTTAAAAAGCAGGCCTGTTATATTTTTTTTTTTTATCAATGCTCATTTTGTACAGTCATCAAGTGCAGAGGATTTTACGAGCCTGACTCACGTTGACTAAGATCCAACGCTGCTTTCTGAACAAAACAAAAAAAACAAAAAACAAAAAAACAAAAAAAATATGAACGATGAGTAAGCTGACGGGGGGATTTTCGTGCATTTGTTTGCGCAGCGCGGAGAAGTTTGTCCTGCGCGGTTTCCATCGCGCCCCAGTACGCAAACAAGCGACGACGATCAGCCACCGACTTTCATAAAACGGGGAAAAGATGTTTTAGGACTTTTTTTTTCCTTCTTTTTCTTTTTCTTTTCTTTTCTTTTTTTTTTTTTACACAAAGCTGGACCGAAACACGCGGATGTGGATTTTCGGCGCCCGATCCAGACTGAGGGGGAAAAAAAAAAAAAAAGTTCGGAGTCCCGGCAGCGTGCAGCGTCAGGGTGGTCCACCGAGACGCACCGGGGACGCACCGGGACGCGCCGATGACCGCGGGGAGGACCGACACTGCAGCACCTCTGCTCATTATCACAGTTTGTGGGTCGCAAACTCGACGCAGAGTTGATTCCAAAAAAAAGTTTCAACAGTTTTTGAAAAAAAAAATAATAATAAAAAAAAATGAAGCAAACTTGCGATGCGCAATTTTAGAGGAAGGCGCCCCGTAGGCCACTTCCCTTATTATATTTAACGGGATATTTTTATATATATATATAAATTTGTGTCATTTCAACAGTAGTCTCAACTCTGGAAAATATAAAAAAAAAATGGCAGGAAACACTCGTTTTACTTGAATTCGAACAGCACGCCGAGCGTAAAGTTTCCCGAGAGGCTCCCACCGTGGGGGTGATGGAATTGGGCAGAGAAACAAGCAAATAAAAAGTACACAGGTCAGTTTAAAGTGTGAAGAGCGAAGCGGCGAACGCGGCGAAGGGCGCGATATAACGCAAAAAACAAGAGGAAAAAAAAAAGAAAAAAAGAAAGGGGAGAAAAAAAGTGATAAATGCGCGGTGGCTGGATCAAGGCAGCAAGAGGTTACTCGGACTCACCATTGTGCTCCGATAAAGGCAGATGAGGGTCGGACTGGAAGTGTTGCGGCTTCGCTTGTTTCCTCCGCGACATGCTGGCTGGCACATCAGCAGGCGAAGAATAAAAAAAATGACTACAAAACCTTCTCAAAAATTACGTAAATCGAGCCCATCCACCGCGCATGTGCCACGTTATGATTATCAATAATGCTCTGTGATTAATCATACGGGGAGGGGAGGAGGAGGAGGAGGGAGGAGGGAGGAGGGGAGGAGGAGGGGGGGCTTCTTTGAAAGGCGATTGGCACCTCGCCAGCCCCCCTCCTATTCAAATGAAGTCTCTTTAATCAATTAGCTCCTGATTTGCTGGGGACTCTTGTCTCTCTCTCAGCTCCCACCCAATGAGTTGATCCGAACGGGGAAGAAAAGGCTGGCTTTTCCAAAACTCCCTCTGGATGCGGTTTAACCCCTTCTGTTAGCCAAGTCAGCGCTTATCTTGACTTCTGCGGTGGGGTGGAGAGGGGGGGCGTGGGGTTGGGGGGGCGATATCAGCGTCTCGAGTCCAGCGCGCCTGCGAAAGTATCTCTCAGTCCTCCAAGCAGTTTGTTGTTTTTTTGTTGTTGTTGTTTTGTTGTTTTGTTTTGTTTCTTCCCGCTGATGCGCTCGCGGCTCAGACCTCCGCGCGATCACCAACTTCTCCCCTGCGCGACTCGCCCGTCCGGTCCGGTTCCCGGTCTCGGTCCCGGTCCCGGTCCCGGTCCCGTCCGTCCGTCCGGTCCTCCGCTCTCGCGTCAAAAACACGCCGCCGTGATTCGCTTCTTGTCGCCTGGTACTCGGGACTCTCTTTTGGGAGTTTCGAGCGAGGCTCCCCCGGTGCGCTTAAAAAAGAAGGGCAGGTCGCGGATATGGAACCCACTCCATGCGTAAATGGCACCGGCGCGCGCTCCCAACAGTCCGACGCAGCTCGTCCGACGTCCTAATCAGTTTCATTTGATTATTATGAGTTGAAAAGGGGGGGTTACATACTACCACGTTTTCATCACACACTGCATTCCGCGAATAAACAAACTTTGAGGGCCCGTGCAGCAGTGGGACAAATGTGGAGCCCGGCCCATCGAGCCTCTGATTGGTCGCTGGGCTGTTCAGTCATGCTGCCATTCACCTCCCTCATCCTCCCTCTCCCATCCCTCCTCTCTCTCTCTCTCTTTCTCTGTTTATCTCTCTCTCTCTCTCCCTGTCTCTCTCTCTCTCTCTCTCTCTCTGTCTGTCTTTCGTTGCGCGCAGCATATCAAAACGCTTTGTGCTCATACCGGGATCATCAGCGGCGGAGACAGCGCGGAGAAGTTTTCATTTATTATTATCATTATTATTATTATTATTATTATTTTTTTTTAATCAACATGTTATTTTTCGACAAGTAAGTTACCCACAACCGGGACATGTGGATCCACATACAATTCACACTATACAGTAAAATAAATAAATACAAATATGCAGACACGTATATCGTCATCGGGTGTCTTGTTTGGGAAAAGCAGTGCTGCAGACTGCGCGAAAAAAAAGTCGTTTCAAGGCCCCTTTCGCATATATAAGACGTTTATAAATAATGCACGTTTATAATATATATGAACAAAAATGCTCTTAACTGTAAAGCCAAAACAACAATGTCCAAATCAACTCAACAAAGACGTATTAAACCACAAACACTCTAAATTTATAATTATTATTATTATTATTGCCATTATTATTGACATTATAATAACGGTGACGTAGCTGTTATCGACCTAAATAAATGCGCCTTCAGTGGGGATGTTTTAGGAGGGCAAGAGGTCCCCGAGGAGCGTCATGTGAGCGCTGAGTCGAGTAGATTTATTAGGTGAAAAAGATAAACGAAGCTCTCACTCGAGCTGATTTTGAGAAATGAAGATAATAATGTTACTATAGGTGATGCCTCGGATGCCATTATTTTTCACTGAATATTTAAAGAGCAGCTGCGGGCTAGATGGATCTGGCCCTCTCTTGTGTCAGCTATCTTTTAGTTTCGACTAGCCTTACTATTTACTTATTCATGGCAAAAAAAAAAGAAGAGGAGAGAGCAGAGGAGAAAATCAAACACTGATCGCTCTGGGTGATCAGCTTTATCAATCCGCTGATAGTTAAACAATACCTGCATATTGTTGGTGTTTGTGTGTGTGTGTGTGCGCGCGCGCGTGTGTGTGTGTCCCTGCATGGGCTGTCGTAATAATCTGACAGTATGAAGCCACGTTGAAATCCGAGCCGTGAATCACCAAATCAAACAGCAAATGATCATTAATTGGGTCTAAAAAAACCCGCATGTATGTGTGTGCCGATGCAAAGCTCGTGCAATTATGTGCACTAAACTTGAAATTGCAGAGAGAGGAAGAGGGGGGGAAAAAAGGGGGGGTGGGGGTGGTGGTGTTGGGGGGGTCTTCTGCAATATTGTAATGTCCCGGGCGGGAAAATCAATGGGCAGTTAATTGATGTGAGTGTTGGTGTGAGATTGTAAACAGGGTGATTTGCAGCCCAGCCGAGCGGGAGACAGTTTAAATGGGATTCACTCGGGATGGCGAGGATACAGTGTTAACTATCGGGGGCTGGGAGACGCAGGCGAGACGCAGTTTGGGGGGATCCGAACTGGCGCAACTGAGTCTGCGCCTCGAAAAGTTCCAAACTTTTGACTTAGGAGCTGCTGAAGCTCGCTTGGCTGCGACCGGCCGGGTAACACGACTGTAAGATATTATGCGTAATATCGAGTAGACAATGGACCATGATAAAAAATGATCCAAAAGATCATAAATGTAAAGCTGTTAATTCAAAAAAAAATGCTTGATCTATATTTATGCTCACGTCATAAAATTAACTAATCGTGTAATGACGATAAACAGTTACATGCAGGGTCCCATTAACAATCTGAAAACAAATAAATAAGCGGATCATGCACCAGAAACGCGCATTTACGCGCAAACAGCGCGGCGCGCAATATATTAGGAAGAGGTCTGGCAGGGTACCATCACTCACTATTATCACTGACATCCCATGACTGATTATATAGCACAGAAACAGCGCGCGCTTGAGCGCATAATGCGATAGTTAAGCGGGGAATCTCCCAAACCTGCGCTGCTAGTGATGCTCATCCGCTGCGTTTTTTAACCAATGGGCCCTTTTTTTTTTTTTCCTGTGTGACGCGGCATTCAACACGTGACGAGTTTCTATTCACGGTCCCGCTCCCTGTTCAAATGCCTGAATTACAACTAGGTGGATCATCTAGGTCAGCCGCACGTGTGTGTGTGTGTGTGTGATAATAGGAGCAGAGCGGTGGCAAGGCAAGAGAAAACGGGTGGAACTTATACGGGTTTGGGGTTTATAAAGCTGCAGAGTTTCAAGCTCCCGATTCTGCTGAGGTGATTCACTGCTAAACAACAGTTATGATTTGTCTGGTCTGATTTGCATTAAGATTTTTTTTTTATTTTTTTTGTGGCTAAGGCTATAGAAGTATTGCTGTGGAATTAAAGTAACTGTTCGACTTAAATAAAACACACAGTAAAAAAAAAAAAGTACAATAACTGACACTCATAAACTCTTTTGTTGTTGTTGTTGTTGTTGTTGATGTGGCAGGCAAACCTATATGCGACAGTCTTGCCATTTCAAGCCCCGCCCACCCCAAGAGACGCCCAAAGCCTGCGACTTTTATCGTTCCCGACCAAAAAAAAAAAAAAAATGTCAAGAAGAAAAGCATGGCCTTATTCATGGCATGCTGACGTCCTACAAAAGGATTAAGAGCTTGATTAAAGGGATTGTTGTAAGCTGGCCCTCATGTTCTGAGAAATATAGGCCCACATTTCCCTCGCGTCAGCTCACCAGCGCCGTCTTGCCACCGGATGCGTCTCCCTGGCGCCAACTGCGGCAACTTAAACCGAAAAAAAACGAAGGGCGCCATTCATCCCACTTTTTTTTTTTTTTGCGTTGATGCAACAAAAAACATACATGTAATTGTTAAAAGGGACGAAAGGGCTCCCTTTATATCAACAGACTTGTCAATATTTCTCTCCGGAACTGTGTCCCAGACGATCGCGGCATTCGGCGCTCCGCTTTGCCACTGAAGAAACCCCCCTTGAAAAATTGCCCGCATTAAAATTCAGTACCTGCAGCAGGAGAGAATAGCCTCCATTAATTAAGAGATCAAATCCTCCCTATTGTCCTCCAGCAGCCCTGCCACCACTTGTACCGCAGATTGTCCCCACAGCCCCCCGCCGCCGCCGCCCCTCCATCCCACCCCATTGTGCCCCCCTGACAACTTCCTGCAGCATCACCCGATATCAATGGGCCGTGTTTGTTTTTACATTATCTCAGCTGCGGTTACAGACACCCCCTTTCAGCCTGGCCTTGTTTGAGGGAAAACAAGCAAACATTCAAGGGTGTCACTGAGGTGCTTCAGGTCACAGGCCCGTCACACACACACGCGCGCACACACACACACACACAGACACACACGTCCACACTGTAAGAGTGTGTGAGTGTGAATTTGCGTGTGCCGCTGTGATTCGTGGACTGCGCGGGTGTGTGGGTGTCTGTGTGTGTGTGTGTGTGTCTCTGCTGCGCAGATCACTGATGAAGAGTCACGTCTTCCCACTTATTAATGAGAGAGGTAACAGGGGCAGCAGTGTCCTGTCCTGACTGGTGTAACTGGAAACCAGATGCCACGGGTCAAAATACACCGTTTCATCCTGTTGCCCTGCAAACAGCCTGCTGTCCTATTGTGTTTTATTGGGGGGACAAAAAATACTCTGTTTACAAAATGTAAAACAACTATCTTTAAAAAAAAAAAAAAAAGATAATAAGAAACCAGGCCTTTTTTTTGCATGTCAAACATAAAAAGAAATTAAAGAATAACTGCAAGAAGAATATTTATTTTCTAAAAAAAAAAACAATGCTTAAAGGAGGAATTTGTAACAGCAAAATATTCATTAAACAAACCGAAAATTGAAAGCCTGTTCATTACACTGCAGCATTTGTTTGTTTTTTTTCCTTTTTCTGGATACTCACATTTGCAGAGATGCAACGATTAAATCGTCCAACGGTGATACAAATTCACTTGATTGTATCTGATTAAACACGCTGGCTCGACTCGCAGTAACGAGAAACACCACGCTGCTGGATGGCCACCAAGAATCCCATTTTAGCTCCTTCGTACTCTTGACAAACACATTCTGCTTTCATAGGACATTGACAAATGATATTTGGATGAAGAGAGATGCTTAGATGTTTCACTGAATGGAGCCGGATTACACTGACACACATCACTGGAGGTTACAGTGGAACCAAACACTCCAAACATCTTGAAGAAATTATAGCATACCCCCCCCCCCACATACACACACACACACA
Organism: Dactylopterus volitans; assembly: GCA_901007715.1. Lineage (NCBI taxonomy): Eukaryota > Metazoa > Chordata > Actinopteri > Syngnathiformes > Dactylopteridae > Dactylopterus > Dactylopterus volitans. The sequence continues at coordinate 32,588 of CAAKHG010012784.1, read as the reverse complement.
CACACACACACAAAGTTAAAATAAAAAAAGCGCGTATGGTAAGTGTGTATGGTATCTTTAAGAACCTGGAAGCAAAACTAAAAATTACACATGGACTCGTCCCTTCATTAGTTCACATGCTCATAAACACAGAACATCCATGTATACATGCGCGACGTCTGGGTCGCAACCGCAGAGCAAGCAGGGCGAGAAGTGTAACTGCACAACAAAGCAGCATGCAGGTAACCACCGAGGGAGCAGACATGCCACGTAAACACACACACACCCACACACACACACACACGCACGCACGCGCGCACGCACACGCGCGCACGCACACGCGCGCACGCACGCGCGCGCACGCACGCACACACATTCTTACAGTAAATACACCCACAAAGTAGAAACATATCAAGTGGTTTATTCGCAGCCACTCTGGGCACAAGATGTTTATCAGCTGCCGCCAGACAGCTGTGCTGGTTGGCCAGCAGTTAACCGTGTCTCAGATAGCCCCTTACTGCTATTGATAGTTAGCATCAGTGTCCTGGCTGAGAAATGAGGCTGCTGTGGGCAAACGCAAGCTATTGATCTCGCGCTTCTCCCCGACCGGCCCGGAGTTTGAGGGAAGGGACGGGAGCCGAGGAAGGGGGGGAGCCGCAGGGACGCTCCCAGGCTTGTGTGGCACCCGGGGGTGGCGGTGGCGTCGGTGGTTGTCTTTAGAAAGCTATCACTTTGCAGCGACATTTGTCACAGCAGGAACACGGAAAAGCCGTGCATTTCCTTCCCTCCACCGCGGAGGTTATTATTATTTTTTTTTACTGGCATTGTTTTCGCTCGTCGGTCTGTGAGGAACAGGTTTGGATGAAATGGGCCTAAGGAGCCAGAGATTAAATTTAGGGAAAGATCTGGATTGGGATTCGGATCCAGGAATTCTTTTTCTTAATGGACTCGTCACCATTGTGAGGTAGAGCCAGGATAGGAGGGGGAAATTGTGCTTCCTCGGCGGACGTTTGCGGTCTCAGAATGCCTCTAATTTAAATAAACAACAGCAGCTTTTCTGCTCTTTATGAAGGAATGTGGCTTTTTTTTTTCCTGAAATTTTTCAACTCAAATTGAGACTCATGTCATCTTCTTCTGTAATCCATATTTTGTGGAGGTATTGATCAGTTGGGTAAATTACGGCCATTCGCTTCGGTGGGCCAGCAGGGCGCCATTCAAACTGCCATTTTAAGTTCCTGACTCGCAGCGTGAATTCCATCAAATGGCTACTTTGCTCTCTCCTCGTAGTCCTCCATATTCCCAATAAACAAACAAAAAAACAAAAAAACAAAAAAAAAAGAGCTAAATATGACGCCTTGCGTCTACTTAATTGCACCCGTGCCCATTAGACTGCGCCGCTGAGGTTTTGGTGGTTAAAAATCAGCAATCTGCCTGAAAGAGCAGCGTTGCCGTCTTAATGTGAGGTCCCCTCATGTGTTTGCATGTGTGCTCTTTAGCTCCTTGTGACCACACGAGAGAAAGCTCGAAATGTATGTTTGTGTGTGCGTGCGTGTCAGAGGGAGTCTCTGCGTGCGTGTCTGTTTTTGTAAAGTGTGTCATTTAGCCCTCCCACTGACCACATGATAAAACATGAAGGATGAAAAAAAAAAAAAAAAATTCTGTAGAGCTATGAAAATTGGGCAGAGCTTTGGACAAACAGATTTGAGGGGAAATGAGAGGTTTTTTTAGCCAGAGCCGCCTTGTTGCACAGCAAGTCGTCACTGGAGCGGTGGGGTGAGGGGGGGGGGGGGGGGGGGGTGAAACCTGTCAGGAGGTAAAGGGGGTTGGAGGTGGGGAGGGGCTTGTCATTCTTTATTTACCCCACTTGTAGAAGTCTAGTCAGATAAGGGACTTTAGAGAAGCCAGGTCCCTGATGACTAGCGAAAAGACTACCTCAGGGGGGTAAACTCACTCCGCGAAGTTACACCTCCCTTATTTGCTTCTGTCTTATCACGTCTCTCTCCTGCCTCCTTTTATCTTCCCAACCAACCCTGTCTCCTTAAAACTTATGTTCCCATACGACCAAACTACATCCTCAATTACTTTGCAAGCATTTTGTCTCACGGATTATGTTGATTAGAGACACATTTGTTTGTGACAAGATATGTTGGTTCGAGGCATCTCTGCGATAAGGACCTCCACGGGGGTTAGTTCCTCTCCATAAAGCACCTACAACTGTCTGGTTGTTACAAAAAAACAAAAACATGGCTCAGGTTAGAGGACCGCTGTGATCATGGTTTGTTAAAGACTCACCCATGACTTGCTGCTGAAAATATTAAACCTGGTGGCTGTTTGCGGGAATCAAGCGGCGCTCCGCCGTTATGCAGTCAGATATTTATTTGACGCACTAATCACCCCAACTGACCTCATAACGCGGACCTCAACGGCAAACGCGCTTCACGGGAAACATAACTGAGACATGGCTGTGATTTCTATTTCCCCCCCTTCTCTATTTCTTCTTTACATCCTATTAAATCAGCTCTCTCACTGCTGCTAATGCTGTTTTTTTTTTTTTTCTTCACAAGAGCGAAGCAGTACATAAAAGTTAACATTCCAGAGCGGTTGTTTCTGTGGCCATTAAGTGATAATTAAGCACTAATAACAGCCCAAAAGATTACGCAAAGATAACGCACACATTTCTGCAGAGCACTAAAAGGTGGACTCTTCAGGGCCCGCTCTTGTGCTTGTGATCATGCTCAAACACCACCACCACCACCACCACCGCCCACTGACGTCTAGCTCATGCGGGACACAACGGCATCAGACTGGTTCTCCGGAGCCTCCTTCCCCTCGGCTCATTTGGTCCGGCGAGGCGCCGCTTTTTAAACTCCCGCCAGCGAGGACACACATCTCCTCACCTTCTCACGAGCCCCCCTGCATCCTTCATGATGTCACAGAACCTAACATTTCGCAAACGCCAAATCTATGCGTCGCATCTCGCATCTCCAGTGTGACTTTCCCATACAGGTACACGCGCGCCCGCCGCTCATGCGGGCAGCTGCGCGCAAACGCTCTCACGCATGTTCACGGGCTCGCATACACAGACGTACACACACACACAGGACTCTTTTCAAAGAAGTTTGCTTTTTTTATTACTTCCTTTCCCATTCAGCGGCCTCCCCACTTTTCCAGAGTGCCCTGGGTGTGCAGTGAAAGAGCTGTGCTTATTATGTGCTCTGGGCTCCTTTGTCCAGATAGCTGGTTTTCACTCTCTCTCTCCCCTCTCTCTCCTTCTCTGTCTCTCTTTAATATTCACAGTAAGTGAAGTCTTGGCTCTCACAAGACGGTTGTTTTCCCAGTTTTCTCCCCTGTTAACAGCCAAGTGTGGCCCCTGTGAGCGTAAACATGCAGAAGGGAGGGACATCTCCTGACAAACATCTCCGAGGATGTGCCACCCTGCCCCGTGTCATTCATTTGCTACCTGGCACTGAGGCTTAACTGTTAACACTGATGTGCGAGCGCTTCGACCCTGAAGGACAGCCAGCGGCTGCACATGTCTGGTTTTCCTAAATCCACACAGCTTTGCTCCACACAAGAAAATGGGTACACTATGGGTACACTATCGAAAGGGCGCTTCGGAACTGCATGTCGGTGAAAAAAAGTGGCTCATGGTAATATGTAGGCATCTTGCAGGCATGCGTTTCTTGCTTTACTGAAAAAATCAGGTGAATCTAAGTCGTGTTAAAAGCTGCCCTTCTGCGCCCACCTATTTGAAACTCCAAGTGCATCCCCCATTGTCCTTTTGCACAGCGTTGGAGGTCCCGGTGGCCTTGAGCGTCCGCATGTTCTGTCAGTGTGAGATGCGCGTACGTCACCATGACAAATTCCCCCTAGTTCCACTGCACTTGGCAGTTAAGGCGATTCTCATTTGGAGTGGAGCTTCTCCCAGCCATCTCTTGTTTGACCAGGTGGCTGATAAAAGAGTCACTCCTCAGCGCTTGGATGTCTGGGGAGACTTGCTCCCACTAGAGGAAATTGTCATTACTTTGCAGCCCGGGTCCTCGCCGGTGGCAGCACAGCGCCAGCAAACAGCATGAATTAGGATGGGAGCCTATACTTAAACAGGCGATCAGTCCACACGCTGATAAGGCAACGCTGGGCGAGGTAGTCACAGCCCCGGCGATGTTAACAGCACTCTGCTATTATCGCAGGTGTGATCACTCACCGACCCACGGCCACATTTACATCTTAATTACCGGCCTAATCAATGGGGCTGCACTTTGACTTCATTTATGACATTCATGGAATCTCATTCAAGACGTAAGAATAGGCCGGCGTCGGGACGGGCCATCGTAAGTATCGGCGGCGGTTGGAAAAGCACCTGTTTTCAACGTGGCATAGAAGGTGACAAAGGAGGGCGAGAAAGCCAGACCCCCCGAATCCTGGCAGGCATGATCAGGAGATCAGGACGCGTGTCGGAGCTGACAGAGTGAGTGCTGGGAGATATTTATGATAATTGCTTACTCCTCCCAAAATGACAAAGCAAATTGGTGAGACGGGCAGCATATGACAGAAAGCGGATGGCTCGCCGGGTGATTTAAATGGCGAATGATTGAACAACAAACTTGCATTAAGACCGTATTGATGAGTTCAGTGTTTCATTTAGGATCAATAGGGCGATTGGTAGAGTACATGCACGGGGAGAGAGGCTTGGGCATAATGCGGAGAGAGTGCGTATTGAGCTGCGTTACCAGGGGATAGAGAAGGTGCCAGCGTTTGTTTATCTAACATGGGGGCCTTGGAGAAAACTTGGAGCTCCTCGGCTGCTGGGTGTTATTCCGAGTGAAGCCAGGGCATCATCTTACCGGGGGATCGCTAATTAGCCACCAGCTTTTATTAACAATAAATACTCCCTAATCTGATAGTATCCCCGCCGTCGTATGCGGGGACTAACAGGTACAAAATAAAGAAACCCAGTGTCTTCAGTTCAAGCCTGGAGCCGGCTGCGTAAGGCCCCACTACTGTACAGCTCCAACAGATCACAGCTGTGTCATCACTCTCCTCCCACAGCGTGACAGATGATGCTAACAGCGAACATTTCATCTTCGCCGCACACCGCGAGCTCCCATGCGACAGAGATGGAGCACGCGCGGCGAGATGAATTACGCCGCGGTGATTTATCATGACAGGCCAATAGGAAAAATACAAATGAACAATTAGCGAATTTAGCCTTAATTAACCACTCCCACACAATAGATGAGCTTGTAAAGTGTGTGTGCGTGCGCGCGCGAACACGCGTCGGAACAAGTCAAAGCACGCGGCTAATCTTCATGCCATTTGTAGAATATTACAATGCTAATTAGGGCTAATTGAATAATTTCCCTCACTGCGCACTGATTATGGATGTCAAACACAGAGGGGCTATCTTGATTAAATAGACCGCTCTGAATAGTGGATGCGCGGCTAACGAGCGAGCGGGGAGCGGTGCCGAAAATTCCGACACAGATAAAATAAAAAAAACATAAATATCCAAACAAAAGTGTGAATGTTTTGCACATTCCTTTCATTCTGCAGCAAAAATAAGAGTTTGGAATTCATGCTTTTTCTAAAGGAAGCGCAGCAGTACAAATGCAGTTAGGGTCAAAGCTGCCCTCTTGGTTTGAACCGCACTCATGTCACATGTGTCCGGTTCATCATCCAGTACTTGATTTGGGAAAACTTTGTTTCCCACACCATCTCCGAATAAGTGATAATGTAATTTAGCGGGCAATACAATACCGTGTGAGACCTGGAGGACATGAATCCCTCGTCTCAACACTGGCTCAAGAATTAAGACCCACGAGATCTTTGTTGTTGTGGCGCACGCGCGCGCGCGCACACACACACACACACACACACACACACACACACACACACAGATACAATCCAATTGCAATCAGGGAAACTCAATTTTCCCCGAGCACTTAGAATGATTTGAGCACAAGTTCTAAAAATATTATTTGTTAAATGTTTTGACATCGTGTAAATAGAGGGAGAGCGGTGTGCGATGTGTGTGCGTGTGTGTGTATACCAACAAAAGCAACTAAAACAATACCAGAAAGACTTATTAAGACTCCCTTTACTTATTATTAAAGACAAATTAGATGGTAACATCATCGTGAAGAGTTATACGATCTGAGTGAAAGTGACATCGTTCATCTTGAAAAATAAGCCAAATAACAACAGTTTAGACAAAATAAGAGAGACGTTTAGACAACATTTTTTGTTAAAACTGGTGTGTGTATTTCTCTTTATATTGATACTTTAATGTAATTGTGCATGTGTCTCTATGCGCAGGGTGTGCAGTCTACGGATTAACAGGATGCCACCATGCAGAGCGTTGGCAGCAAATATCTGGCTAACAAATGATGATGTGAATACACGGCCTCATAAGACTATAAATCAGACTCCCGGCAATGAATTAATAGAGTTCACAGTTGACGGCTAAGGAGAAAAATCTTAAATTATGACTGACATGTGAAAATGGCACCAGGGGGAAGACGTGGAGAAGACAATTTCCCTGCCTGTTTTTTTTTTTTTTTTTTTTTTTACTACACAATAATATATTCAATGATACATCCAATCCATTTTAAGAATAAGGGAGAAAGGACATTTTCCCCAAAGTTAAAATAATTTAATTTTTATACCTCTTGACATGATATAATATTTGTAAATTTATTTAAAATTTAACTTTCCTTAACTTTCTGCTCGTGCTCGGCGTTAGTCCCAGCGGCGCATGTGTGCAGCCACATCCCATTACAAACAACTTTGGGAGAAATGGCAGCGCAGACTTATTGTCAAATGGCACGAGGATGACAGGAAAGATGAAGAGGGAAAAGTCAGTAAAGAAGAGGGAAAAGAATAAAAAGAGACAGCGGAAAACAAGAGAGGGATGAGGGGGAGGGTGGCTAAGTACCGGGGAGCACGTCAATGTGGGGGGGGTGGTGGT
>CAAKHG010012784.1:2964-13316 GCA_901007715.1 Dactylopterus volitans | reverse complement strand
CCCACCGCCACTTTTCCCCCCACCACACACACACACACACACACACACACACACACACACACACCCGTGCTGAGCTGCCGTGATGAAGGTTCTCAAAACAATACTGTCTTCCCGTAAACAGCAAACAGCTCATCTTGCGCATCGGGTGAAGACAAATAAAAATGGAATCTGTGGTGGCAGTGACAAAAGCTCAACGTTGGACACGGAGGTTGCTCCATTTTGGTCAAATTATTTAACCTTCATCCCAATTGAAATTACTATGTCAGACATCTCCCTGGAAGATGAGGGAGAGAAGAAACACAACAACAGAATAACGGCTATTACTGCCGTCATCTACAAACAACTATAATCTGGTCTATACCATCAGCCCCAAAGCTATTTCCATTTATCTTGGGCGCAGGGTTTTTTTATTTTTATCTATTTATTTATTTATTTGTTTTGTGAATGTGTCATGGTTCTTGAGCACTACTTCACCGACATACATCGATGAGTTTCTGTCTGCACTCTCCACACAGTCTGCCCCGCGGACCACTTCAAAACAAATAACACACACCAACTCTCTCTCTGTTTCTTTCTCTCTCTCTCTCTCTCTCTTTCTCTCTCCACTTCCAATTTAATTAATAAGAATACATATTTCCTTGGCAGCAAACTGAAATATTGAAATATGGAATTGGGATAAAGGCGTCAAACCCAATACAAAGCTCCAAGAAATAACTCAAAAAAGATGGATTGTTTCAGGGCTATGTAGCACATCTGCAGTCACACACTCATCATGGTGGGCCCAGCCAGGTGACCCTGACATCACCGCCAGCCCGGCAGGAATGGCAGCTATGCAGTCTGCCCTTCTTTAATGGCACCTCGCCTCTTATTTACCGATCCTGGGGCATGCATCATTTACTCTGAAGCTAGTGGTTTTTGTCCACCTGTCACCTGACCCCTTCTGCCACCGTTAGAGGGGGCATGGGGCTCAGGTGGCGTAAAAAGGGGGGGCGCGGGGGGATAGAGGCCATCACTCACCTTCAGTGTTTCTCCATCGCAGACATCTACACTGCAAAAAAAACACAAAAAAACGCAGTTTTAACATGCTGTTGTCGTTGTCAAATGAAAAATAGCCTCTGTTATTTTTTCTAATATGGCTTGTTGGCATGACTTGGAAGATAACAACCCTGTAGACGCAATAGGAAATCATGTGATGATGACAGGCATGTGAAGAAAGCCAAGTATAGGACACCTAAGTGAAGCAGGCGGGAAGACAAATCAGGACTGGGGGCATGCAAGGGGATCTGAGGACAGGAAGGGTGGGGTTGGTTATTAGAGATCCAGAATGGATAAGGTTAAAACATCAGAGCTCCTAGCAGAATGAATTCTGGGCATGTCAGAGCATGAACTAAAGCAATAGAATTTACACTGGCCGGGAAACTGCTATCAAAGAAGAATACCATTTGCCTAATTGAAACTGGAACCTTGGCCTGCCATTTCTTGATGCCATTGACACCCAACAGATAATTTTGAGAATTGGACAAACTCAGGCATTCTCAGCTAAATTCTAATGTTTAATAAACTGCAAAAAAAAAAAAAAAAAAGTCATGCACTTTACAAAATAACAGGATTTCTTGTGAATGACATGAATCTCAGCAAGTCTACTCCATACAACAGTGCAACACTTCATTGGACATGTGTGGACCCTTTTTCTACATCCAGCCAGCCTTCCCCTGCTCACTTTCTAATCAGGGAAGGGGAGGGTTAAGGGGCGGCCGGCCAAGAGGACTGAAGCATCTTACTAGGATGTAATCCCGTCCAAGTGGCACTGGCTCTTTCTTCTCTCTTGTTAGGGCTTCTTTGTGAGGCTCCAGAGCTTGGGGCCCGGAAGGGAGTAGAGGATGTGCAGTGGATGTGGCAGTAGGGCCTGGGGAGAGGTAAGGGTGGGGGGTCAGGGTAGAATTTACACTGGAAAAAAGAAAGCCCATCCTAACAAGGCGTCCATTGCAGCTGGATGGAACAGATGGAATCAAATGGAATACATAATAACATCAACTCCGGTCCTCTCACTTATGTATTTGAAATAAGGAAGTCTAGTAAAACACTTTGATTGGTTTTTGATGTGACTGAAACTTTTTATTTTTTTATCATTTGTACTTTTTTGGCTATGGCCATAGCCATAGTTTTTAAGACTTGTGTTTTTCCCTGATGTTTCCCACTAAACATTTAGAATGACAAATAACAAAATAACTTTTGGATGACACAAATTGAAAAAAAAATAATATGAAGCACAATTTACAATATTATAAATGGTAATGTCCTAACTGAAATTTATTATTGCCTTCGAGTGATCACAGATGATCATGATACGTGCATATTGCAGTGCAGTGTTTATGAAGGTGAATGTAGCATCTTGTTTATGAACTCTTCATAAACAATAGGGGGGCCAAGGATTCATTAACTTGCTATAGGGTCATTTGTTCCCCTTGTGCACTTCTGAATCGAAAAATGGAAGGAGAAAAGTTTACCATAAGAATTTGAAATGTATGAGACAAAAAAGGTTCTCAGGGCTTTCATTTGTGATGTGGCGTGGCTGAATGAGGTCCTGAGGTCAGACTTGTCCAGCAATTGAATATCAGTGCAACACCCTGGTTTGTCATCTGGAAATAATTCAGAAACCAAGTAATCTATGACAAAAGGGTATGTGTCCCATTAAAATAAACATTTTTGAATCCAAAATCCATACACAAGCAGCTTTTTTCTTCCCCTCCTCCTTTCACATCTGCCATCTCACATGTGTGAGTCTACATGCACCTCTCCTCCTTTGAAAATTAACGGCTCATGTATCCATACTTATACATTTACAATTTTATCTAAGCCTGTTTGTATGGCAGCAGTGTCACTGGACCATCTGTGCACACTCCTCATAATACTCTGTCTGCTCTTCTGAAGTGAGGCTGCCTAGTTAGACGGACAATAAAGGGGTGGGGACGGCGAGGGCTCAGTAGGAATGCGGCCCTGTGTATTGTTTGTAAAAATAAACCATCCGTACAAGATATTTGAAGAGAATTTATATTAAACAGCTGCAAAAGCAAGCAAGCTTCTGTGTGTGTGTGTGTGTGTGCATGTGTGTGTGTGCGTGTGTGTGCGCGTGCGTGTGTGTGCGCGTGCGTGCACTGGTGATGCAACAGGACCACACCACAAGTCTGAGCCTGATCATTGTCCAGGGCAAGGAGAGAAAGGAAAGTAGAGTTTTGACTACAGGGCCCACACCGATGCCTCCCTCTGAAAAGCTGAAGACTGCTGCAGGCTCGGGTTGAAGTTGGACAAACCCGGGGCACGTGGGAAAGCCCGAACAAGTAAAACGGAGACACTCACCCAGTTGCTGGCACATCATAAGGAGCAGATGTGGAGGGCCAAGGAGCCTGCTGCATGCAACCGGCCATCTGGCCAAGCTAAATATTGCCTCAGTGCACCCCCATTCTATTTGCCTTTGGCGCATTTGTATTGTCCATGGTCACACATAGGTACACTCCAATCACTGTCGACAGGGAGGGGGGGATTTATGGAGGTGCCATCAGGGTGATTAGTTCCACTGGTAAACAATGGCCTACCCTTGTTGTGTTTGACTCTGTGTGCTCTACAGCAGGCGTGAATGGCACGCAGCAGAACAGCACTCCCACTACTCAATAGTGTCTGTCTCTTTCTGCTAAAGTAACATCAAACAAACACTGCAAACAAAGGAGGCTCCTAAACGCAGAGACGGAATCAAAGGCTCGGTGTCTGCACAGAGCAACTGCAACACTTCACTGGTTCCAAAATGCCTCCTGCCCAGTATGGGCAACATTTCTGGACACAAACAATTGACTTGAGCATAGCTGAGGAGCAGAGCCAGCTTTGTCCGGCAAAAGAAAATAATTGCCACCTGTTGCATGTGGCTTGATACATCTATAATGAAAGGGTTAGCAGGGCTTTTCAGTTGTATTAACCGAGATACATGTCATAGACGTTACTGCTGCATTGCAAAACACAGACCTCAGCACCTCTCATGGTGTCGCCCTGCCTATTTATGACTGAAATAAACCAAATGGCTTCAGTGAACGGCAACCTGCAACATGAAACCTTAAGAAAACGTGACGGTAAAACTTAACAACTCAGAAAATAAAGAAAATAAATCAGTGTTAGAGCAAACTCATCAGTGTGACTTGAGCTCAGAGACTTACAACAAAGCTGAAAACCCCATATGACAAAACCCCTGCAAAAGATATGTCAAATGTTAATGTTCCTCTACCTTCGAAATATTCACTGTGCTTTGGGATTGATGTTGCATTCTACTGGAGTTCCAAACTTATTCACCAAAAACCAAAATTCTTTTTTTCACATTTTTATCCTAAACAAACAGACACCACTAAAGACATAAATGGAATGATTTAGCCCTTTTCAAAAGCGGATTCTTCCGTTTGTCTCATCCAGACCAGGTTTCACCATTTAGTAGAGGTTAGTTAGTGAGGCCTTGGGGTTAGACTTATGGTAACTTTATAATAATGTTTAATGTATCTTAGTTTTGTTTATTCATAAACCAAAATATGAAAAAGGGACCTTTCTGACAATGTTTAAATAATCCTCTTCAAAAGTCCTCTATTCAAATGATCCACCCGATCACCTTAAAATTACATTCTTGTGCAATTAAACTGAATTTTCAATGCTATTTTGAGTGAAGTGAATTTTCTTGAGGATTATGTTGATGGCTCGAGGATTATGTGACAATGTACACTGATGTGAAATGTATCATGATGGTGGTCAAAAGATCACGTTTCAACACTGTGGCTAAAGTCTGGCTAGATTTAGGCACAAGAAAGACTGGGTGAAGTTTGGACAAAATATTAGGGTTTGGGTTCAAATTTATAAACGGATTTCATTCAGAAAACCAGTTGTCATGGTTACGAATATAACATGGTGAAAGTTTTGTGACAGTGTAGATGATTGGTTTGTAAATGGCACTCCTTTGTTGAGCACATTGCCTCTCACTCCAAAGTCTGGTGCTCACTCCAGGCAAGTGCTGACCAAACCTTCCTCCTAGCATGGACACTAACGCTATATAAAGATGCTACAACACTGCTGTTCACTGAAACAAAAGTGCAGTTCAAAATCCAGTGCAGGTGTGTGGGAAGAGACAAGGCCGGAAAGATGGTCCACCCAAATCAAAAAAGACTGTTCCATTGAGAGATAACCAGCATTTTCAAACAGTTCATCAAAGTCCGTCGATAACCTTTTGAGTAGCCAAAAGGGAAACGGATAAAGCAATGTCAAATGTTATGCCAACCATAATCTCCTTCGCAGAGGCAATAATCAATACTATGTATTTCAGTATTGCAATTGTATAAGTTTGCAAAAAGTTCTTTGGTAGTATTCGGTGCACTATAGGTGTCACTCTTTAGACAGGATATGTGCCTGAATGTAATTCTGATGCTGCAACTCAAACAAAACTGCATATTCATTTTATAACGACAGAGAAGGGGAAAATAAAAACCCAGATTTTCATTTTGGAAAAGGCTGCGACCAGAAAATGTTAGGTAATTTTGCCAATGACTTATGAAATTATACATTACAAAACAAGGAATGCCATGAGCTGACTTTGTTACCTCTGGAGAGGGTTAAAGAAACAGTTTCAGTCTTTTGTGTCCAGTAAGGTTTACCAGTTATCAACATGATTATTAATATCATGGCTATTCATTTTTTGTGGATCAACTAATGAAGCTATTGGCTAACTGTTTTGGCTCTAGTTTGTATGCAGCATATGGATTTATTGCTAGCTGCGAATCATAAGTCAGGAACAAGAAGAAGTGTTTGCTAGACTTCTAGGAATGACCACACATTGAGCAGAATTTGAACTCGTTGGCTGGTTAACTCTATCCTCTTAGGACAGATAGGAAGCTTGGATAGTAATACCTCTGCCCTTCATGTTGTCACAGCGTCATGAGCCTCCGCTGTCGGATACAAACTTCTCTGAAGGCATAAAAAAAAGAAATGCATCCATCATTAGTCTCACCTTGGTCTGCTTGCATCACAGACCAGGCATTCCATGTCCTCCTCTAATCATGCGAGGACCAATATCCTGCAATTAGTTCAGTTTCCACACTCTGCCCTCAGGTCCTGCTCCAGCCTGGGAAATGGGATCCAGTCCCATCGTAAGCCGCGGCTTTGGTGCTGCAAAGCACGGCACACTCTCAGTGCAGCCTGCCAGCAATGTTGTGGTTGTTATCTTACGGTATGTTTGCATGGGAACCACATGTACCCTGTGCTCTCCTTTCATATGTGGTATGTCAGTTTGCACAGACATGGTGGCAGCGGGGGCGAACGACTGCCCCATAAGCCCAGCTAAGTGTTATGTTTAAGGGGGACCTATTATGCTCATTTCTAGCTCTATAATTTTATTCTGGGATTCCCCTTAAGTAGTTTTGCATGATTAAGAGTTTAATTTTTTTTTCTCTCATACAGGTACTTAACTGGGACCCCCTTAGCATATTTTCTGACTCAAACAAGAGGCTTCAGCTCTTGTCTCTGTTGGAGCTCACTTCTCAAAATTCCACTTTTCGGATTTTGCCAGCTTCTTCTAAATAACACTACGATTTTGAGTTGAGATGGTGTAAATGAATGTACAGTATCTGTCTGCTAATCACGTTTAACTCCCTAAATAGAAATAGGTTAACTTAGGCCAGTAAATTTAAGTCCACAACAAACATTTCAGAGACAGCTTGTGCTCCTTCACAAATGGAATAGCTCCGTCTTTTAGGGGCAACTCAGCCAGAGATCCAGCTTCAAACTGGTCTATGTTGAGGAGAGAGTCCTTCAAATACATCTGCATTGTCTGGTGCCACCTTCTTTAAAAATGGAAAACAGAGGTAACTTCCTCATTGCACTTGTTACATATTTGAATAGAGAATTCCTGAGCAGAGTGGTAAGTAAACACCTGTGACAGTGTGGCAGGTACACCGCCACTTCCCTGTGCTCCGTACACACGGTGTGGCTTACTGGCATCAAGGAGCTGCAAAATAGAAAAAAAAAAAAAAAAAGTCAATATTAATATCTGACACTGCTATACAATATAAGAAAAATCATAATAGGTTCCCTTAAAGTATCCTTGAAAAAGGAAGGATACTTTTTTAGTGTGTGTGATATCTGCAACATAAAACGTAAAGGCTGCTTGCTATGTAGTTAAACCTGTGTATGTCTGCATATAAAAGCCAGGTAACTTTCATGTTGCAGCACACCGTGGTTAATTTCCAAACAACAGCAGGGTCACTGGAAGTTTGCCCGGCACAGGAACCCTGTTGTCCTATGATCACTAGAGTGGGATCAAACTGACTTCAAATAGAACACAGACGCACTTGTACACACAGTTATATGTATGATAGGAAGTGTGCACGCACATATCAGCAGGCCCCTGCTTATCCCATCACACAGAGTTAATAATAGCTGCAGCATTGCGCTCCTTAGAATGTACTTTTAATTGGTTTATAAATTCTGCCAATTATGTGATGGAATTCCCCCTCAGGAGTCACCTTCACTAATCTGCTTCAAGCCTAAGTGGAATCAAACAGGTCGGTGTCATGGAGTCAAGGCCAGTCGCGGGAGAGGTGTGCCGACAGCAGACATGTTTGTGTGTGTGCGCGTTGTGTGTGTGTCTATGTGTTTGCCCACATACATGTGTGCGCTCGAACAGAGGATGGCTGTCCCGCGGCCTCGCAGATCATGTGAATACGGCAGGCCAATTGGATTAGCAGATTACCACAAGATTTGCCCTATAACCTCTGGAAGGCACTCAGACGGCCATGTATTTGGCTGACTGACGTTGGTGCAATCTGTTGCTTCCTCCCACACCACACATACGCAGTGCATACACACTCAGGTGCCCTGCCTGGAAGGGCATAGATAAACAGGACCCTATAACTTAAATGTTCCTGCCTCAGGAGGATTACATGTATGAGGGAGATTAGCCCATCCACTACAACAATAAGCAGGGTTAAACCCAACATCCTCAAGTGGCAGCTCAATGCACTTATCTTTGACCATATGGAGGTATTATGAAAGCATAGATATGCACATGTAAGTTGTACCAGCGTGTATGGCTTTGCTATTTATTCAGCGAGGCCGCGCTCACCGGGTCACGCTCGGTGGCTTGCCAGGAGAATAAAGCGGCTCTTAACGCGTAGACACATTTCCTCCGAGCCAGACAAGGCCTCGCCGCTTGCCCTAGCGATACTTGATGACCCGCAGATCACCCCTGCCGCTCGCTGATGCATTTCAGCTCCCATGTGTCCTGGCTGACTGACAAATACATGTTGCTGTCGTCTTTCCTAGCCCATTACACAGCTCACATATCCAGGTTTGCCAGTAGCTGCTCTCTAAACAAGCAGAAAGACATAGCACCACTGCTGCCAAAAGCCTTTGAACAAAATTACTTCCCCTCACACACCACGGCTTTAATTATGTGTTGGAGAACATAAAACAGGTCGGACAATTTGTAGTGGGAAATCATATTTCCATTGAAAGGGCTCAGGACATAACCAATGATTTATAAGAGGAATGTCATAATTATTTTTCTCCTCCAGTCCAAGCATCGGGTTTCAGCTAATGGCTGTCGAGCTGAAAGCACTAATTAGGTTTTGTAGTCGACTGACACCGGCAAAGAAAGTGAAGGTGCCACAATAAATAAGTTCTCACCGTGTAACTCAAAGCCTGTAATTTGAGACGATGTTCCTGTATTAGGTTGTGGGAATTATAAACGTCTCAACAAAATGCACATAAGTAATTGCGAGTTGTCTGACTCACTTTGACAAGTATGATTACTGTGACAAACCTCACCAAGGGCTGCTGTATGAAATGAAAAACAATCGGCATTCGGGGCTTCCTACTGTACGCCTCTATCAAAATAGCTGTTGTCACAAATTTGAAACAAATGAAAGGGTGCATTAAATTACCCGGTGCTGAATTAACACTGAATTTCTTCGGTAGAATCGTCACAGAGGAGTAAATGTGATATTTTTAAGGAAATAGAGTATGAAGATGGATTGTTCATACTTGTCCAAACATGACATAAATCCCTAACTAACAACAGACAAATGTTGTTTTTCTTCTTCATGCCTGACATAAAAAGCTATAAAGTTATATAAACATAGTCTGTTACCTTCTTCTGTCTAGCATGAGCAAACAGAAATGTCTGATGGCCTGAGTGCATGACCTTTGATGTTTGGAATTTTCCATCTATCCTTTTGAAGAGACTTTAACATGGCAATTAGAGAACAGATCACATGACCTCCCGGCTATTTCATGGCTATTTGGTGCGAGCTGCACATACATGCACATACAAACACTGTTCTTTTGGCTTCCTGTGGCTTCCTGGAGTGCCAGCCAGGTGCTCTCAGCAGGCTGTCATCTTGAGACACACCACTCAACAGTCATTTGGAGGGTCTACCTCTCCAACCCCCGCCGCCCTCTCCCCCTGCACCTCATTCACACACACACACGTACACAGCCGGCAAACAAACAAACAAGCAAAACAAACGTGTGTTGTAAATAAACAGCACATGGCAGCAGGACATGGCAGGCGGCTCCTCTCTCTCCCTCTGTTGACACTGATGACTTATGTCTCTCATGTGTTAGTGCTCTCCTCTGGCTCCGGAGAGCAAACCAGCTGGGCAAGCCGGGACACCTGATGGCTGCCAGGTCTGATGCTGCCAAGTCCTGAAGGAACACCTTTCATCAGCAGGTGAGATGAAAGCTAAAGTAAGGCTATGGACTTCAAACAAACAAACAAAACAAAACAAAAAAAACCTAGCAGTTTTTTCACAGCATGTTACATCAAAATAAATATATACCGTTCCACAATTTAGGTTTCCTAAATATGCCAAATCACATTTCATGAATGCAAATACCCATTTTAGAATTTGTGATGAGGGAAAACACACCAGCTGGTACTTCTAAAAGGGCAGCTCGATGGCAATTGTGATATGAAATCATCACGGGAGAAAACCAGTTGTTCAAATATGTATCTAGATTTTTCTGAACCACTCAACTGCCTATTCAAATTAGTAAACTTGTGCCTGGTTTGTCTCTCTAAATCAATGTGGACACACACACACACACTCTCTTTCTCTTTCTTTCTGTCTCTCTATCTCTGTCTATCTATATGTGCATATACACTCACCAATTACACACACACGCACACACACACACACACACACACACACACATACACACCCACATACACACCCACGCACACATGCACACACACACACACACACACACACGCGCGCGCACGTTCGCACAGCCTCACCATGAACCGGGATTCTCTGCTTAAGCCTTTGTCGAAC
>CAAKHG010012768.1:4292-20304 GCA_901007715.1 Dactylopterus volitans | reverse complement strand
AAAGACTTTGTGAAATTACACTTTAACAGCAGTTATCTATCTATCTATCTATCTATCTATCTATCTATCTATCTATCTATCTATCTATCTATCTATCTATCTATCTATCTATCTATCTATCTATCTATCTATCTATCTATCTATCTATCTATCTATCTATCTATCTAGCCATACATACATATATACATACATAATTATTACCTAACCCCTCCCTCCCTGTAGCTCCCCATAGCTCTATCTGGCACACATATCACAACATCAACGTAAATGACTCATAAGTGATCCTCCCCAACTGCTCCTAAAGCCACAAATTGCTCAACTTGGAATACAAGGGCGTGGAATCTTCACAGCCGAAGCCACAGGAACAGCTTGTCACCATCTTGGCTAATTGGTTGAATTTTCATGTTGATATGCTTAAAAGTCCTACCATTAACAGGCAGGCGACTCCCTTTTTTCTCTCTCTCTCCACTGTCAGAATATTATTTGTTGCACATTAATTTCTTGGAATTGTTTCAACAGACCACAAATAAAAAACAAATAAACAAAAAACAAAAAACAAATAATATTCTGACAATGGAGAGAGAGAGAAAAAAAGGGAGTAGCCTGCCTGTTATAGTATACTATACACTTAATGGCAGCTTAAACCTGTGGTCTATAGTATAGTATAGTATAGTATAGTATAGTATAGTATAGTATAGTATAGTATAGTATAGTATAGCATAGCATAGTAACAGAGCCGCTGTCGCATTATGCAATAATAAAAGCTGTATGTAAGGACTCGAAAGTCCAAAATAGTCAGACCATGCGTTCACACAGCCGAGCCTGCCAACTCCCTCATAGCGTCAGTAAAATGTCCAATGTGTGGAAATTCATGGCGATGTTTAAACGTCCACATCTGCGGGCATGTCCAAAGTTTATCATCAGTGATCAACACCTGGTTTTTATTTGCTGATTTATGCTTCCCTGCATCCTCTCTCCCCCGGAGAACATCTTACACCACCTCTGATGCACCGAAAGGAGGTGAAGAGCGAGAAGAAAGGGATCTTCCGGGGGAGCGAGGACGCACAGGTGTCTTTTATCAAGTCTTGTATCAAGTGGCTTGTCGTATAAATGCCGCACAGTGACTGACATAGCAGCTATGGCACAAAGGATTTCTCATTTAAGCAGCTTTGTTTATTC
The DNA here is from genome assembly GCA_901007715.1 of Dactylopterus volitans. Taxonomy (NCBI): domain Eukaryota; kingdom Metazoa; phylum Chordata; class Actinopteri; order Syngnathiformes; family Dactylopteridae; genus Dactylopterus; species Dactylopterus volitans. The sequence goes on along the minus strand of CAAKHG010012768.1, from coordinate 19,125 downwards.
TATGTGCACATATTCTCCTTACGTGACTCTTACTTGGGAGGAGACAGAATGCGAGGAGGTTCTAGCCACCTTGCTGGCGTACTCGCCTCCCACATCCATGGTCATGAGTTCGAGCCTGCAAGTCTGTGCTCGTCTGCACAGCACAGTCCACACTAGAATAATGAAAATTGTCCAAAAAGAAGTTCGACAAGATCCAGGAACTTATGTCAGGAATCAGTGCATCCAGGTTAATGTTGAAACAACAACATAATGTGCCAAATATTTGCTTTCATTCATTTGTTTCATTTGTAAACATTTGTTTAAAAATTAATTTGAGGACTCCCTGGATTCAAAATGAAAGAAACATTGCATTTTTAGCTCACACACACACGCACGCACGCACGCAGTCACGCACGCACGCACACACACAAGACATTACATGCAAGATTTTCACTAAATGAAAAGGTGTCAGCTCACGAGAAGCCGCATGAGCTCATTGCCAAACGGTGACACTCAACAAGAATGTGGACTTTGGATTGGACGGCGACTAAAGCCACAGACCAGCAGCGTGATGGAAACTAAATCAGAGCCACTTGTCGACGCGACACACATGTGAACACCAGACAATTACACGCATTTCTGCACGGCGAATTATAGATTGTAAATAGACACCAAAAAAAAAAAAAAAAAGGTCACTGTGCCACGCGTTCGATGACGCCATGTTGTGCTTGTAACCACTGTTTTGCTTTGCGAGCCCGTTCCCACAAAACAGCAAATAGCAGTCTTGGTTTATGAGCAACAGTTATTATCCAGGGAGTTTAGGGGGTTGGATTAAAGGGCCCGTGACGCGATCAGGTGAGGTGCGGGATGAGCCACTCCCGAGGCCATCGGGTTAGAGGACAGGGGAGACCGTAAACAAGAGAAGAACACACAGCGGCTGAATGGAAATAGATAATTTTGGGCCGATGGTGAAAATAGAATCCATCTGACAGAGAGCAATGACATAGGACTGAAGGATAAAGAGGAAGACAACACACGCGCTTGTGGGGAGTAACATGGTGAAGGAAGAACAGGAAAGAAGGAAGCAAAGAGAAGAATACAAAACAACAGGCTTAGTGACTTACTGTTGTCGCCAGGGCAACAGTAGCTGTCTGGGTCTGACTCATTGTGGTAGTACAGGTCCATTGCCTGAGGAGAAAATATGACATTACTCAATATAAACAATTCGGATCCTTAAAAACAAAGACAAGCTAATTAAAAACAGGCCACACTTGAACTGCGGCCCGGATCAAGATTTTCCAACATGTCAGAGCCGTCCGTGTGATGTCATAGATACATATTCAAAATAAATAGTGTATGAAACAGTACATTCTAAGACTGTGACACTCTCGCAGCTCATGCAGTGGATTAAGATCAATTGCAGTGAAATACCTCAAAATATTATATAACAGTGATTATGCAGTTACGAAAGCCGGATTAGGTAACATATTGTTCTTGAATTGTAAATTCAGTTTATGTGACTTCAGTGTTTGAATTCAGTTGAGGGTTTATGTGAATTTGAGGAAACTGAATGGCCTTTGTGTTCAAAACATTCAGTCAAATCCCATTTGATTAACATTGAATAACTGGCTATGAAACTATTCAGGCTCCTACCCAAACATGTCAAGACCTGCAAGACAATTCTGAGGGATCGCTACCATTACAGAAACGTTGAGAAACATTTGGCACACCAAAGCATTCAGTCTTAGATCTGTTTCCTGTGAATAATCAGATAAAAATGCCTGCCTCCGATTTGTATATAAAAGTGGGTTTACGCTCTGGTTCCTTTCCTCAGCCCTTCACGCATTTCCCTGTACAGTGACATTCTGAGACGTGACCGTTTTAATAGCAGCGCCCCCAAATCAGCAATTTCTAAAGGCATTGATTGTGACCCAGACTGGTTCTGACCCAGTTCCAGTTGGGTCCCCCCTCCACCACCATCCGCGTGACGCGATTTAATGAGGCTGTGTTTCCAGGGTGACGCTGCTGAAAGTGGTGAGGAACTTCGCCTCCGACAACGCAACAAGAGTGACGCCGTGTTGTGACGACGGTGGGACTGGACGCCAGGCTGCAGCAGATCTTAGTCAAGAGCCCAGCGGGAGATCTGCTCCCAGAGCAGTTATGTGCCTATTTACACTTTCTGAAACTAAGTTAATCTGCACTCACGCATCTTTACTCTGCAACTGGAGGTATGAGAAAAAAAAATCTCTATGGGTCAGACATCTACACTTAATTTGGTTATTTCCTGTAAAAAAGAGTCATCTAAAGTCGGCGCCTGTGTGCGACTGACCACTCTGCGCCCAACTCGTTACCGTTTCAGAAACTTCCACACTTCCACGTGCGCACGTTTCAATATTGGCTACTTAAATCTGCCCCACTTTTTACTCTTCACACAGCGGCAGCATAGCTGGCAGCTGTCCCAGCCCTTGGCAGCGACTGCATGTCGGGATTCTCCCATGAAACTCCGCCATCGTGTCGGATATTAGTTTCTTCCTGATTGCCTGACCATCACTGGAATTCTCAAAGCGACTGTGAGCTGCCGCCTGCGCTCGAATGAAGCCCTCGCCCGGTTTTTACCATTCCAGGCTGCAGCGCTGAAACGACTCAGCGCGCAATGGGTGTTTTCTCCGAGCATGTTTTGGATGCGTGGCTTCAATCTCATCGGTTTGTTTATTCTTCGGGAGGCAACGCGTTCAATGATCTGCCTATCGTGTTGGCCATTTCATCACTGTCCTTTTCTTCTTGCTTTTCTCTCTGATTCGCGCGAGCAGACACACACACGCACGATATTTGATGTTCATATCCCTTTATACTGTCAGTCTGTAGTCAACGCTCATTTTCCCGTTTATACCTCTCTGCCCTTTCTCCTTCGATTTACCACACTCATCGCCGTCTTTGCCCTTCTCAGTCTCTGTCACGCTCTCTCTCATCCTTATTTCTCCTTGCTTTTTGATTCAGTGTACGAAGCTGATGGATTTGTACCCTGGCGATGGTGAATCAAGGCTCTCTGGTCATTAATATTTCATGGCAGACTTTTTTTTTTTTTTTTCCCAGCCAGAAAGTTCCAATTGTTCATGCAGAGAAACAGAGATAAGGGAATAGTTTCGGAGGGTCGACGAGAGGTGGAATGATTTGAATGTGAATCATTAATTTAAACTAATTTAGCGGGAGGGACAGTTTGCTTTTTCACCATCAGAGAATCGAGTGGCTTTGCCCGAGGGCAGATATCTGAACATCCTCTGAAATTGTAATCTTGCACATAACTTGCTTCCCCAACTTCCCCCGTGAATGCGAATTTCCTGAGATTTCCGAATGCGAATGCCTGTTACTTATCAGTGATCCGGCCGATCTTGCCTGTGTGCGCTGGCGTGGCTGCCAGGTGTCCTCCAGGGCGTAGCTGATGTAAGGCCCACTGCAGATGGAGCACTCCACCATGACGGGGCTCGCCAGGAGAGGCGACGCGTGGATCCCCCAAGACTGACAGCACCCCAGGTGGACGTCTGACTCCACTTCCTTCTGCTGTTTGCCCGTGCTTTCGCCATGGTGGCGAGCCAACATCTTCCACTTCCTGACCTGCAAGCGAAGATACCTGATTTTTAAGTCATTTTTTTTTCTTTTTCATCAGGCTTGTTAACTCCAAACATTGAAAAATCCACTTGAAAACCAAGTGCGTCGTGAAAACAAAGGTGCAAGCGGCGTTGAATCGGCCCACTCAGCCCACAAGCCCCAGGGAGTGGCAGCTGTGGTGTTGCTATCAGAGGCCAGGCATGTGAAACTCTGCTTAGTAACAATTCAGACACAAACTGCTCTCTTGGAAATATCCTGTTGCCAGTAAATAGAATTATGGCCTAAATCTGGCCTGTAGATCTCCTCAGGCCATGATTCGGAGGAAACATGCAAAATTTCAAAACTATCATGTGGCGTTGAGTCACAACAGTATACTTATTCATAGCAACGCATCAAGTTGGCCACCTTGCCACAGTCGTGCCACTTTGTGAAAGCTCGGAATGGTCATAGTCATGCATCATCTTGATCTTGAGGACTGTTATCTCAAGTCCCAGCCTGGACGGGCACATTAAGTGTGAAACATGGGGTTTTTTTGCTGGTAAACATAAGCTTATGCTTTTGCTAAAAGTCAGTGTTTGTGTGCTGATGCCTTGAGTACTCTTACCAAACATGTGATGAGAGCGGCACAGTCAACAATGCACTTTGGAATTATTGTAATTTCCTTGTTTGTCACCTAATCACAGGGTCAGAAGAAGCTTTTTTTTTTGTATGTCCTGGCATGATCAATTGTATATGCCTGCTAATTTCTGTGCATGCAGGTGGTTCTGGTCTTGGCTATTGCTGTTTAAGTTGCACGTTCCAGTCATCTGGCCATGCCCCTGAGCAAGCCCCGTATCTGGAACAATCTTTGGTGAGTATTCCAGTGTTTGTTGACCCTCAAAAATATTTAATATTTGGTTAAAAAAAAGAAGAAGAAGGAAATTCAGTTTCGAAAGGGCCTTTGCATGGTTTCCCCTTACGCCCTTATAAATACCTCAACAGCATCTAAACAGACTCCACCTCAAACCCAAAGCGACTGAAAAAAAAATCATAGGGTCAATAGGTTAAGATGAAATTCAGTAAATTCATACTGAGATGACGGTTGGAGACTCTGTATATACCAAGCCAATTTATAATTTTCTCAAAGACAGTGTGCCATTAGCATCTGGCCTTCGGCGGTGGCCTCGAGGTTAGAAGTCGTCACCTGGTCCATTAATTGGCAGAAAAAATTTGGGACAGGAAAAGTGAAAAATCCGTGCTCGCCCCTCCCTCACCGCCACCATTAAGGTGCTGAGCCGGCGTAGCTGCTCGAAGCCCAGCAGATTAAAATGTGGTCTGTATGATTGGGATTAGGGCATTCCTGAAAAAGACAGGCTTCTCTCAATAAAGTATTTTTTTTTTAAATGTCAAATATGTTGAGTCCATGCCTTATCTACTCCATATTTCATATTTTGTGTTTGTTATTTATTCTTTTAAATGCAGTTAGACTTCACATTTATAAGCAAAAACAAAAAAAAAACATTTTTCAGCCGTGCGGTATTGCCTTTGAATAGTTAAAATGCAAGGGCATACATGTTAATCATTAGCAGCACAAGTCAGAATAGCATTTTGTGTACTTACTAAGGCTGTTATTTAATTTCTAGTGCAGCCAAGGTTGGGGATATCTGATGAATTATCCCAAAATATAAATGCATGAAAAACCTAAAGGAACAAAAGCGCTGTCATCTTTCACATGAAGCAACTATGTCTGCATGACCACCTTGTGGGTTAGATACAGTATCTGAGGCTAATAGTCGTCATTCATAGGAGACAGAGGGTGAATCACATGGATTTCTTTTTTTTTTTTTAACAAAACTGTTCCTCAACATCATTCAGCCTCCAAATTAAAACAAAATATACGTCATGTGCATAAAACTCCAAATGCATATGCATGCAAGAGAGCAAGGTTGTAGGAATAAAATATTAGTTACATGCAACAATGGAGGCTGAGGTCAAGGTGAGCACTTCTTGAGGAAGCAAATTGCAAAGACGGATGAGTCAGTGACCCAGAATGTCTGTTGCGTAAGTTAAATGGCGTCCTTGGCACGCAGAGCGGGCAGGTTCAGCGAGCGCAACCATTTCAAATGAGTCTTATCAAGGCCTCTATCAGGGGCTGCTGCTCCTCTGGCCCTACATTAACACAACTTGGCATGGGGTAAAGTGTGTGTGCGTTCGCATGTGTGCGTGTGTGTGTGTGAGAAGGAGAAGAAGAGGGAGCGAGAGAGACAGAAAGGGAGAGAGAGTGAGCGAGCGAGGGAGAGAGACAGACAGACAGAGAGAGAGAGAGAGAGAGAGAGAGAGAGAGAGAGAGAGAGAGAGAGAGAGAGAGAGCAAATCTGCAAATGAAACTTTCCTGGTGTGTGAACAGTTGCTCCCTTGATCGTGTTAGCTGCGTCCTGCAAGGACAGACGGGATTCAAGCAGTTACCAGGTGTGAGCACAATAACTGAAACAATATGATGCGGTTGTGTCATCACAGTGTGTGTGTGTGGCCGCGCAAGAACAACTTCCACATTACTTCTGCCTGGAGACGAAGTATTGCACCAAACTCGTGATGCTCATTATCTATCAAGAGACAAGCAACTGCACTTTCTGGATAATGAAAATAGAAACTAAGAACCACTTAAAAGTTCATAATGACGATATGATTGTGAAATTCATAGAAATTTTGAAAATAAAATGATCATAATGATAATGCTAGCTGTCAAATTCATCTTTTTTTTTGAGTGACTGAATGATAATCAAAATACAAGAGAAGGGGGTGACCTGAGACCTCTAACATCTGAGGTGAATGGAAATGATCATAACTGCAATACAATTTAATCCACATGCCCTTTCCCATATGATTAATGTTATATATACAAATCCTCAAATCATACAAATTTCGTCTTTGTCAGTCTCAGTTTAAATCTGTAAATACATGCACAGCACATATGCACACATCTAAATGAACAGTGTCTTGGCCAGGGGGGGGAGAGCATCCGTTTGTGTCTACATGCACAGAGCTTATTCTCTGCAAGAGCTCATCATTGTTACGTGTGCGAGGAGAACTGCTCCCTAATAGGCTGAAATGTTTATCGTCCCATTCATCATCGTTTATTGTATGGCCTCTTTCTGAACCCTGCTCCAGAGAGAGTGCCGAGCATTCCTTCATGCAGTGAGAAAATATGTACCCAAGAAGTGCAACACACTGGTATATGCATGCCATTTCCATACGCTCCTTCCTCTTAACCCCCCTTGTTGCCCTTTGACCGGGTTTTGTGCTGTGACCCTTTAAGACTGCCACGATGCTGTGGTTATATAAGACGTGTCCTTTTCACCTCATAAACCCACCATGTTATATTGGCCAAGGAAATTCTCAGACTGAGGCCAGGATGTACACATCAGGCACAAATCCATAAATCAAGATGTAAAAACATCACACATGGTATATCTGCTTTCATCAGGTCCCACTCCTTAGTAAGCGCTTTGAGTGACCTTTGCCTTTGCTCTAGATTGAAGGCACTTTTCAGACACTTACAAAGTTATGTAAACCCTGGAGATCTGCCCTTTACTTTCATAATGCAATCAGCCACAAATGACGGGAGGACAAAGCTGTTCTCCGGTGGCGTCGCGGTGAATGCTGATTTGATGAAGATCTTGAGTCTCCGTTTTTTTGGGGGTTTTTTTGGTGATACTGTCAGAGATGAAAGTCATTTTCGGGGCTGCTAAGTTTTTGTTAAATGTTATAGGCAGTTTGTTAATTTTTTACTGTCGCGAGTGTTCCCATCTGATGAAGTATTAACTTAAAAGACTTGTCGGTTAAGTTATAGAGGAGCTGCGGTGATACGCTCAGGTTGGTGTCAAAGCCGGAGACTTCAGCTGAAGATCTGCGATCGCTCCGAAACACTCGAGTTTGACGCAAGTGGACGGTTTCTTTCATGAATGTGATGCAACCACTCTGGTTGTCTTTTTCAAGCAAGTCTGGACTAGGCCTCTCCAGTTCCCCCCTTTTGTTTGAAAATAAAGCCAAAAGATTCTTGGGTGCTGCCATCTTGCACTGGAAACATGCACAGATCAGCCATAACATTACGACCACTGCATATATTTACCGCAGAATATGATGCAACAGCCCTGCAATAAATTCGACCTTTAGGAGGAGTTTTACGTTGAGTTTTTATTAGATCTGTTTGGTGACATTTTTTTTATTGCTTTTCATTGGGACTGTAATTTATTGCTGTTGAACTGTACTGGGTTATGCTGAGAAGTTCCAATAACTCATTAAAATATGCCAACACCTCTCTCAAACAGATCCAATAAAGATTCAACATAAAACTCCTCCTGGAGGTCGAATTTATTGCAGGGCTGTAACATTATATCCTATAGTAAACATATGCAGTGGTCATAATGTCATGGCTAATTGGTCTATACTAGCAGTGCAAGATGGCAGCACCCAAGAATCTTTTGGCTTTAGGGTCACCTCTCAGTATAAGCCCGTCCAGTTCAACGGCATCGCAAATTATAGTCCCGATTACATTCATAGACGCCGGGACGGGTTCCACCAAACCAAATTGCAGGCGAGTGTTTAACTGCAGAACAACAATTTTTTTTTTACAGTTTGAAACAATCATGCTTGTCAAAGGTTAGCATTACTTCACCGACATGGCGTTTGCTGGTGCTGTGATTATAGCCCTGCTGCCATTAAAAAAACGTGCATTTAAGACACCTCTGTATTGCTACACTTTTTTTTTTTTATATACACTCCATGCGAAAGGATTGTGAACTATGAAACCGCTCCACCGACACTGAGGTTAATATCGAGTCAAGAGCAAGGCCGATGCTGGACCGTTGGACAATAAATGATAAAGCTACAGCCCTAAAAGCAGTTTGGTCTGCACCTAACTGTTAACGAACAAAGGGCAGAAAACTTTGTTGTGTGATTTTAATCCTCAAAAATCTAAATTGCCAAACACAGGATTACAGCACTGGCAGCAAGGTAGTTAATGACGCTGTCGGCCTCAAATAAAGACAAATACACTATTATGAGCGTCACTGGATTGGTATCTGTATTGTGCTAAAACAGCATTACACAAACGCCCCGCCGAGGCCTTTGTACAACAGATAATTAATTTATTAGCCGGCTTATTGTCCCGCCGAGCTTCGGCCTTGTCCTGCTAACGCCGTCGCTCCCCTTGGCGCGTGACTCTGCCTCCAAAATGGCTGCGTGACATCCCATATATGTCTGAAAATCTAATGAAGCAACGGGAGCGTCGGTGGAGTAGAATGACGGGGTGAGGTAGTCGCAGCGATATCGGAGACAAAGAAAGAAACATGTTCGATAGACAAAAAAAAAAAAAAATGAAAAAAAATGAGAGAGCGAGAGAGGGAGAGAGAGAGCTAGTCTTACATAAGCCATTCCGTTTTCTGTCAAAGATTAGACTTGCTCATTAACACCAAGGTCACCGCTCTTTCTTCTTCCTTTTCCCTTTCCCCTGCTGCTGTTCCTCGATTACGAGCATGAAATGAATAAAGGAGAATGAAAGTACGATTCTAACGGGCAGAGATGCAAAGAACAATGACTCAGACTGTCCAAATGGAGAAAAAGCCTCAGATTGGGAGCCAGCTACAAAGAGAGGTACAACAGACTATCAGAGAAATAAGAGAGCAGCACAGCAGAGAGGGAGCTGTGATGTTATTGTTAAGCAGGATCTGGGGGTAAGTGTGGTGTTTCAAGATTGGAATATTCATCGTGCTTTTTAGTTTTGAAGCCATTTTCCTCCTCGGGGCATCATCCGCTGACTCTTTTCATCTTTGAATCCAGAGGAGTGCAGAAACAAGATCTTAGAGCTCAGACTTCCTGTCAAAACATTAATGTACATTTTCATGCACTGTCCTTCAAAGCACAGCAACTTTTTTTTTTTCTTTCTTTCTAGAAATTAAAAATGCTGTAACCTCCCAGGACTTTGTTACGCTCATTTCTATAAACTGAGAGTGGAGAATACATCAGTGTGGCAGGGATTCTATTTACTCACTGCAGGAGCCTTCCTGAGATTTGCTGATTTCTCCTCCTGTCTCCCGTCTCTCTGAGATCGTCATAACAACCCAAACAATAGACCAGGCATGAACACAGCTGCTCGGTTGGCCGAGGCGCAGCAAAACATTGGCTCACGAACTTTAAAAACACTGCAAAATATATTCACCAACACGATTCATCTTATTGGAGGTGTGTGTGTGTGTGTGTGCGCGCTGCATGCCCAAAATGAGCCTCCCCAACTTCACGGCCATGTTCATGTTTGCAACTTTTATTGGTAAAATTTCCAATTCCCGTGGTTCTCTTAAAGGAGCAGCGCTTCTAAGTGCAACGAGTTCAACTTTCTGCGTGCAAACTAATATTTTAGCCTTGAATTGACGTGCATTTGAATGAACTGAATGATTAAATCAGAGTGTTTATAAAGCACATTTATCTTCCCACAAGCAAGCGCAAAAAAAATGTGTTATACAAAGCAAGTCAATTTGATTGGTCAACAGGAAATGTAAATGTGGATCAGACCACTTGACTTTCTTCTTCAATCTTAGAGAAACATCTTTTGAGTTGCATTTTGCCACTTGACAGCGAATGTGAGTTTGTGTTCACCCTTTTGTCTGTTATCGGCAGCTCAAAGCCATAATTACACCGCCAAGCCAACCTACAACTGCACGTTTGACACGTTGGAACGCCGGAAGCCTGGCAGATCAGAGCCTCTGGTAAAATGCACCACCAATCATACGCACCACGGCTTATCGTGCAGTGATGGTGCCATGATTAAGCATATTTACGACGTGGAAGCGCATCAAGCCCGCGTTCAGCGGCTGAGTGCGTGCCATAAGCCCGAATCTCAGCGCATGACGCCGCTTCAATAGAGCTGAGAATGTGTGAATGAGAGAGAGCAGCCCTCGCTGTACGGTCCGGATGCCCACTGAGCCTCTGTGGCGCAGCAGTTTTGGCTTTAGCTCTGCAACATCAAGATGGAAGATGGGATTAGCTGGCTTCTCAGGGTAGATTAGAGCGACTAAGATTCCCAAATTCCCTCACAATGAGACTCGGAAAGGAGGACGCCTCGCTTTTTCTGGTGGGCCAAGGTCAGCAGACAGAAAGTGTGAGGGGGAAGTGTTGATACTGGTGGATCACATACGAGGGGTGTAGCTATAGAAACAGATACACCACTTTTTTGCCCGTCATTGGAACAGTGCTCAGATGATTGTTGGCAAAATAAATCCATTATCATTCACCTAGTATTACATTTTAGAGATAAATGGAAAAAAAAAACGTGCTGTTGACACCCTTGAATTCTACCTGATTCCAACCGAGTAGATTTTTTTTTTTTAATTCTAAAAAGATCGTGGCAAACAGTAAATGCTGAGGCTTGACAACGTGAGGGCGATGACACACATCATCGTCACGATCGCATTTTAGAGATTATTTTTAAACTACAGAGTAATTTATGGCCATCTTCAATTTTTACCACAGAAATATTTTCTTTGCGGAAAAGCATAACAGTAATAAAAAGTTAATCAGCGAATAAAAACGGAGATAAAAAAAAAAGGATTGAAGATATAAAAGAAAGGATAACAAACACCTATTTGTAATTATGTGTAGGGCGTAAAAATGTGGGGTTCCTCTTTAAAATGCTTTTGAAAAAGAATCACATTTCGTACATTCTATCACAAGAATACAGAATAATGCATCGTTCTCCGAGATAAAGATACCGGCTGCCTCGTCACGTGCATCAAAGCAGACATGGAGTAAGAGAGGCTCTAAACATCATGACAACCTGTCTCCCTTTTTCTTCCTCAGCTCTTTTTCGCGAGCCTGTGAGAAAGTGTCGGGGTGAAATGACCTAATTCACACACATCACCAAAATCCTGGAAACTGCTGCCAAGGTATGAAATGCCTCCCCAGTGCTTATTTTTCTTCGTAGCGTTCCCGCTTTGGCAGAAGATGAGCCTCTGTAATGCTGCAGAGGCGACAGAGATGGAAACAAATGCCCTGTTACTCGGCTGTGTACGTTACCAAATGGGAGATATGATGCAAGAAAACCAATTCGAAGTTTATTGCTTCAACCTCATTCTTCCGCTGCCAGAGCACTTGGCTCGCGGAACAAAAGAATAGCGAGAGGATTAGCAGTTTTTTCCACCGCTAAGTGTATGCTAAACACTGGTGGCTTAGTTCTTCACAGGCCCTGGGAGATTTGAATGCTGCTTAAACATGTCTGCACCGCCGGAGAGACAGACAGGCGAGGGATAGCGGCGAGAAAATGAAATGTAAAGTTGCGTGCATGTGCCACCGTCTCGACGGAGGAGCGCCGGCGTGGGAACCGCGTGGACGTCAACCTGCTGACCCCATCAGGTGCTGCCAGGAGCCGTGGACGTCGGCCAAACTGATAAAAAAAACAAGCCTCCCGGAGGAACAGAGCTGGCATGTCACCATTTTCATTACTAAGCAAAGAATTTAAAAGACCCGGGACGGGGGAGGGGGGGTTCTCGCTTCTGGCATTTATGTGAGATGAATGTTAGTATGTTCCGGGGTGTTTAAAGCGGAGAAAATTAATTTTTGACTCATTTAGCCGAAACTATTCAAAAGAGCATAAAAACAGAAGTCTGGAATGAGAGTGATCTCTCCTGGTGGTGGTAAAGTATGCATGACAGGCCAACGCCGTCGGAAGGGATTTTGGCTCCCAGCTCAGTGTAACTCCTTGTATCAAATATAATTGGACCTTGTGGGAAGATCCTCTTAATTCCTTTTTTTTTCCCACCGCATACGAGATTAGAAACTGTTTTTGAGACGAATGCGTTCGTGGCGAACACGAGTCAAAGAGCTGGGGTTCCAGCGATGTCTTCGCGCAGTGGCGCTGCACGTTTGGCAAATGAGGAGAAGCGCTCCGTTCTTTAAGCATCGACCGTCGGCTCGTGAACCTTGGTCGAATCAGCAAGCAATTCAAGAATTTCCCATCTGAAGGTCACAGTCCAATGACTGCGTGGGAGAAGACCGGAGTCCGGAGTTCACGTCCTCGCCTGCCTGGAAAACATGATTGGAGAGCCAGTAAAAGGTTGCCCGGAATGTGACGAGATCTCGACACAGAGCTCATTAAAGATTAGCCTCGTCATGAACTGAGGTGAGACTACGTCGAGTCCGAAGTTCAAAGTCTGGGACACACTTACCCTCAAAGCATGTCCAAGGAGACAGAGCTATGAGCCGTGAAAGCGCGCGGTGTGGGCACAGGCTGATCTTCAGTTGCTCTTATCCATTAAACTCCTGAATTGAATCTGCGCCAGTCTGACAGCTTCACTTGATGGGATCTTTGAGTGAGCTCAGCCCACCATCATTGGCTCCTCTCGGTCTCATTCTCATGACTCAGTGCATTAGCATTCGTGGAAGAGAGCTCAGCCTGCAGGGCCTTGTCACTCTGCTGAGGGAGAACCAAAGAGGTGGATTTGTCATGGGTCGTCGCCCTCCGTTTTCTCTCTGCGCTGAGGGCAGGACTGACTCGAAACACGGGGCTTTTAGGGCGGTCATCAGGCTGCTTGCACAAGGTTACCTCACACAAATCTCTCAACATATAAATGTGAAGGCGAGGGGCTTCTTTTTCTTTCTTCTTTTCCTTTTTTTTTTTTTTACCTCTGGCCCTCTACGGTGTACAGCTCCTTTCAGCTAAGATCTAATCAATAGTCGGTCACAACTCACAAGGCTGCAAGAGCAGATAAAAATCACTGTTCATCCCCGACATGCTTGGCTTCTCTCATCTCCTTGAATTTCTTCTCTTCCCTCCTCCCTGGACTCATCTCCCTCTCTTTTCTCTCTCTCTCTCTCCCTCTCCAACCCTTCACCTCTCTTTCTCTTGCATGAATGACTTTTGGACAGCGATCGCAATTGGGACCAGGTCCTTTCTGGGTAAAGTTTGCGTTAAAACCATGCTGACATAGCAGCGACGCAATCGTCTCATCCAAATCCACTAGGGATCATAAGGAAATGGGACCTGGAACAAAACAGTCGCATTTATGCCTACAATATTCTGGTTTTTGCCCTTGTTCCCAAAAGGACAGGATTCTGACAAAACTCTTTACACATCAAATGGAAATGCCTACTCCAACTGATATTCCTCTTTGCTTCGATATTCTGATTAACGGCTGAGTTTGTCCAATGTCCTCACATGTCGTATACTAATTCAGAATTTGGGGAAAACTGGACTGGCCGGAGCCACGTGTCCTATTATCCTGCTTTGCACCAAACTGTGACCTTTCTCCAAGTCTTTCCTCCAATTTACTCCAAATTTGACTTAAGTAAATACTGGGAATCTATCAAGGAGGCCATGCAATCCACTGAATTTTTCACAGCATGGGCCTGCAAATGTTTCACAATAAAAGTCCACAGAAACACCAGTGGGCTTTTAATGTGACACAGGTGTGACTAGCATTTATTTGAAGGTATGTATTTTTCCGGTCTGTGGCTTCTTCTGCCGCTGTCGACAGTGGCTCTGTGGTGGCGCTGTGCTGTCTTGCTGGAGTGGTTGTTCCGCCCTTCGTATTGACTTGCAGTGGTGTGTTGTACATGCTGCTCAGCCGTCAGCAAAGTTTGCCCTCTGTTTGCATTTCTGATTAAGTTCTCATCAAGAACAGTACAGTCTTGACGTAGGAGATTAGTGGAAATGCTGCGTTCGCTTTCGCTGTGCGCGTGCGTGTGCGCGCGGGCGCGCGAGCGCATGTGGATGCGTAGGTGTGTGTGTGTCTCGGCCCCCTTCAAGAGGATTTATGTTTTTGATTTCTGATCATGACCTCATGCTCCAATAAAACTGTCCTCTCAGCTGCTCTCGTCTCTCTCTCTCACCGCTGCGGCTCGTGTCTCCGGCTCCACCAATCGGATCGAGTGCTTTGCTTTTTTTTTTTTTGTTACCTCTTAGTCCTGCTGTAATTTCTTCCAAACAACCAACCCCCTTTCCACCCATAAACCTCTTCCGTAATATTCTCTTCAGTCCCTCTTCAGTCCTTCTATGCCAAGCCGGTGTCATAAATTTAGTGCAATGACTTCACAGCATAATAAAACCAGTAATCCCTGGTCTATATTTAGATTTTGCTCTGATCGATTCATCAAAGACAGCAGGGTGAAAGCAAAGCACTGGGTCAAGGCTAAAAACTATGCTGCCTGCATCTTTAGTGGCGCTGATGCGTTTTGATCCCAAAAAAAAAAAAAAAAAAAAAAAAAAAAAGGGGGGCCAAGG
>CAAKHG010012764.1:11704-26041 GCA_901007715.1 Dactylopterus volitans | reverse complement strand
TCCAGAGCCCACAGCCAGTGTTTTTCATGTGGGAAACAGCTGTTGAGGTTTCTAAGTGGTGATGTCATGACCAAAACTGTTCTCTCTCTCCTCTAAATATCTGAATCTGTGTGGTGTGTGTGTGTGTGTGTGTGTGTGTGTGTGTGTGTGTGTGTGTGTGTGTGTGTGTGTGTGTGTGTGTGTGTGTGTGTGTGTGTGTGTGTGTGTGCGTGTGTGTGTGCGCACACGGGATGTGCACGTATGTATTTTCTTCCTCTCCTTCCTGTTGCATTTGTGAAGCTCAGGCTCGAACCACTTTGTCCCCCAAAGATCAGATGACTATGATCTGATTGGGGTTTTAATCCTAATGACTTTTTCCACTGCAGCTTTAAGCCCAGACTGGCTTTGTCACCCAATTCTAGCCAATAAAACATGCTCCCCTCAGGCCTGCAGTGATGCCATATCTGACTGTATTTGAATTCGGGAAAAATCACGACTTGAAATCCCAAGCTAGCGAGCAGCCAAAAATGAAAAATGAATGCTCTCCTTTTCCCAAATACTATTAAAACACCCTGAAGCATTTATGAGCTACTTATCCCCTGTTTACGTTGCTGAAACAGTGAAGCAGATGACAGCTTGTGACTCTAATTGCTCTTGAAAACACCTAGATGGGTAGGTTTTAGCTGGGTGTGAAGCAGAGTGTCACTTCGAAAAGAGTCTGAGTGCTGAGCAAACTGTCCCTGGATAAACAGAGATTAGAGACACACAGTTGTCAGTCAGGTCTTCGGTGAAACAGACCTGGCCCCAGGCAAATACTGGACGACGCGGCCGGCAGTTGCTGATCTGTAATCTGAGGACGGGCCTGAATCATCTTTGCTACATGTCCTCGCATCTCATCAGTCATTTCAGAGGCACCCGCATCCGTCTGATTCTGTTTAGTTCTGTAAACTTCCCGTCTCCTGTGGGAGGAGGCGAGGAAGGGGAGTGCTGGGCTTGATTCATTTCTTTAAAGAATCAATCTGGCCCTCGGCCCTTCAGCGGACAACAGTGTCTCCATCATCCTAATATTAAAATGGCTTGCATTCCTCCCCCCTGCCCCTCATCTGCTCTTCCTGGCACGGCCACGACTGTTTGTCACACAAACAGCGTCTCATGTGAAGGCGAGTTTTGACAACAGTCCACCCGGAAAGACAGATGACACATTTCGCCACACCGTCGCACCATTGCAGAGGCGCACGCCCGTCAAACTGCAGCCGAGAAGTTGAATGAGTGAAAACCCAGCAGGCTGAGACAGAATTGGAATAAGTATTGGTTTTTATTATTCATTCTCTCCTCTCTGTATTTTACTCAGCTGTCCTCTTTTTTCCTCCTCACATTTTGTCTCTGGCTTATGCAGATCAACTATAACCAATATGTCCCATACTTAACACGAGTAGGTGAGCATCTTCAGAGAGATCATCACTGATGCCCGCATCACTAATCAGCCGTGACGGGATACTGTAAATCTGCCATGTAGCAACCTTCATTCCCATTTCACAGATGTGACTCACTTGTGCAGCTTTTCTGTGCACGTCACGTTTGGAGTTGTACTCGCATGCCATGTAAAAAATGAGCAGGAATGTAGTAATCTGCTTCAACACCTCACCTGTTTGGTCCGATTTAAACAGACTCGGTGCAGTGTGATGCATTTGTGTGAAGGCTGTCAATCAAACCCTGGAAAGAACCAAACGACCGTACCGAGGCCTCTCGAAAAGGTGGGTCTCCGTGTCAGTCAGACTCCGACGTGGTTCAGTTGGCATGAGAACTTGTTTCAACCTCGAGCCGACACAACTGCAGACACTCTACGTTTGGATGAAACCAGCTGCTGTCGCCAGTCGCTTCCTCGCTTTCCCATTGTATTGTTTGCCTAAAGTGATAAACGTCATAGGCGATGAACAGATCCAAGACCGACTCGCACATTTATCCATTCTTTGTGACACCAGAAAGAGGCTTTGCAGCCACAGCAGGACTCCAATGTTCTTTGTTTACTTCTTTGATTTTTACAACAAGGAACTTCTAACCAATCACAGAACATGTTCCGTGCGCATCACAAATTTTGGTCCACTTGTTGGCACCAAACATGATGCAATTAGGCAACAATATAACACCTTGGTCCCTGATTCAGACTAGAACCAACCAACCAACAATGGGTGTGAGGACACCAACTCAGGTGTGCACCCAGAATCACGTTTTTGTCCTTTTCTATTTTTTTGTCCTCCCTCCAGCTGGCATATAAGTGTTAGATGTGATTTAGAGTCTGAAAAGCTGGTGAGTAGGAAGAAAAGGAGCAGAGGAGAAGTCTTTAAGGGGAATAATAGATGGACAGGCAGGGATCATGAAGGTCCATGGGAAGGCTGCCCAGCTGACACGGAATCGTCTGAATCAGGGTTTCTCAAGGACTTCTGTGATTCACAGTTTGATCTTGGCCTCGGGGATTGTGGAGAGACGGATGGGGGAAAGGTGGATGGGTGTGTAGGAAAGAAAACACCGGAGGGAGGCGCTTTCAAGAGAGTTGAATAAATCAGGAGAGCAATCTGGTGTTTTAAGATGAAGAGATGGATTGGTGTCTGATGCAGTGCAACCAAGATGACAAATGGTCCGCCTGTTTTCCACAAACAAAGAAAGTAGCTAAGGTGATACTTGACGCTCCTCTGTTATAGAAGTGCGAGGAGATGCAGCCGTCGGTGACATTTAATGAGATTTTGGGAGGGGGTGGGGGAGTGTCCGACACAGGAGATTAATGTTGAATGCTCAATCAAGCAGTGGATAAATCAACTCTCGAGCTGTCGGCCGAAGCGCTTTAATGAATGGATGTAGAATAAACTTACACAGAACAGCTCCATTGTGGCTTTGCACACCTGTTACAAAGAGCAAATGTTTTAAGTGGCCACATTGACAACAAGTGACCTATCATCACACTAATTCAATAGAGTTCTCCGCTTCAGCTCTGGCGCAGTAACTTTATTGATTGTAGAACAACAGAGTACTAATTGTCTCTTCAATTTGCAGTGTATTTAAGTCCAGAGAGGATCGCATCCTTATCAGCGCTGAGCCAGGCATCAGGAAATGGCGCTGGAGTCTTGCACAAAAGCACACTCCAGTGGTGTATACGTACACATATTAATGCGCACCACAAAGGCAGGCGCGCGCAAACGCCCGTGCATGTGCCCACGCATGCACGCACCTGTTTGCCTGGACTCACCCGCAGACACACATCGATGCCCACATACAGCCCGACCTGCGAGAGGAGACCCCCTCGAGTCTGTTTCATCTGTCCAGTGGTGTGTGTGCGCGCGCGCGCGTGTGTGTGTGTTTGAATACCTCAAAGACTCTCTTGCTGAAGCCCGGCACTCCGCTCGCTCTGCAGCCCTAAGCTGCGAGATGCAAAAGAAAAGGGATTTGCGAGTTCACCACTGACTGCTGAAATGACTGCGATGCTTTGGCGACTTCTGCTCATGTGGGATTTAAGTGGCTGAGAAATTCGAGGACGGTTTCTACTCCTCTGATTCAATCCTCTGACTGATCTGTCTTTGGCAAATTTAATGCACAAATGCAAGTTTTAAAACCTCTGGTGAAAAAGTAGCTCTTGACCACCTCTCTCTCTCTTTCTTCTGTTGTAATAAAGAGCACCATTGTGAGAGAAAATACTTTCTATAGCTCTGTGGGTACAATTTATAAAATGTATATGTTCAGCCATGCATGCACTGCCAATCCAAAGACCCTAATCACACATTTTTAATACTGTGCGCTTAGTAGGAAATTCTACAATAGATTATGAAATAGCAAAGTGAATGATTTCTAACTGGTGAAATTCTGGGCTACATAATTTTTTTTTCTCCCCAAAAAATCTATCCAAAGTGTCAGTTCCAGTGGTTTTTCTTTGCTTATCCGTAAGCCAGGACCGGCTTAGACTGATAAGAAGAGCTAGCCTAGGGTCATCAGCTGCTTAGCCTGTATATGCCTGTGTGTGTGTGTGTATGTGTTTGTGTGTGTGTGCGTGTGTGTGTGTGTAGCAATATATGGACGTGTGCATCCTTGCAATTCAATGCGATATGTACAGCATATGCATGTTTGGTGGTGTGCCTGCGTATTGGTGTTCATTACGTGCCGGCATATGCAGAAACATTGTCTGTTTTGTCAGCAGGGATGATGTGGACTGTAAGCAGAAGTATTATTAAGAGGCTGGGGACCTGCTTTATCTCCTCTCTGCTGGATAAAAAAAAAAAAAAAAATCACTTCTTGTCCATATTCGGGGCCGAAGTCTGCAACTGCACTGACATGTGGTCACACAGGTTGTTGCATTTATGGCTGTTTCAGTATGCTAAAGAGTTACAGTAGAATTTCATTGAAATAAATGCTGGTTAAATTACTCTCTTCCACCGAATGAGTTCACACAATTGTTGCGCGGCTGAACGGGTGATGACATTCCCAGACATTCCCAGAAAAAAAATATATCTACTCGTTTCAAATCTAGTGTCTCTCTAGTGTCTCTTTTTTTTTTGTATCTTCTTTCACACTTTTAAGCCTCCCAAAATTTAATCACAGGGCTCACAAGATGATGAAAATAGGAAAAAAAACTGTGAAAATATGATGCTAACATGACTCCAAATCGTTACAAATATCAGCACATGTATTCAATTTACAGTATTAAAGGAGACATCCCTTTTTTGGAGAGTTCTGGAGAAAGTGTAAAGGTTTGAAAAGGGCAGAGACATTATTGGCGGTCATTTTTTCAGAACTAATAAAATCATGGCAGGGCAGACTTATAGTATAGCAGTTATAAAGAGTTCAAACTCATAGCCAATCAAATGTCTTTGTAAGAAGGTCTGAGGTCTCATTGTCCCTTTAGAATAAAGCTGAAACTACTTCCGAACAGAAACTTTAATAAAATCACACATTTTTAATGTTTTTTTTTTTTTTTTTTTTTTTTAAGCCGCCATCTGCCTGATTAATGAAAGGAAGAAATTTGAATTGCAAAAAAAAATTATTGAAAGTGGCTGAGATGTTTACCAGCCTGCCTGTGATGGGAGCTTAAGAACTGCGGGTGTTTCCTTAAAGGGATAAAGACACAAAGCTGCATCCTACTTTGCTCTGCTTATAATGTGATGTGCTAAATTACACTCCAGTCTGTTTTACTCTTGTCTGAGAAAGTATGTTCGCCTTAAGTGCTTAAACAACAACAACAACAAAAATGATCATTTAACTTCTCCAGGAAGCACTGTAAACTGAATGGGCAGCAGGAGGGGCGGTCACTTGTTTTGGCATCTCCACTGACAACAAAAGGCAACAAAAGGGATCCTACGTTTTCCTTGATGTAGCCTCAGTAAAAATTTTCTTGACTTTATGGTCTTAATTATGAGTTGCAAGCCTTCCTCAATAATCCCATTCCTTGAGATAAAGATGTTCATTTTGAGAGCTATGGTGCCATTTTGGGTACAATAGACAATAGAGCAAAGTATGCTCTAGGGCTTGTTGTGTGATTGACAGGTGATTGACAAGTCGTTACACCTTTTCGCTTACTCAAACTGGTCTTTAGCAGCTGCACTGACAGTGATAAATTTTCCGTTTCCCAACAATAACAATCAGAAATTATCATAATCCAATACACACTTATTTTATGTGCCAGTAAATGTGACACAATTACTGGAACATTGTATGATTAGCTGTCAAATGAGCTCAATATGTAGCTCAAGGAGTTATATAACAAATTGAATTTTGGGAATTTTTGCCATATAAAAAAAAAAAAAAAATCAGGTTGGACCCAACAAAGCAGCTTTTGATGTTCAGATATTCTGACAGAATACGAGTCCGTATAAAGAGATTATGTTACAGTTTGCTTTCAACCAGCCACCAATCCCAAAAATTTCTCCCAAACTTTCCCTTTTTAATGTGAAAGTCATGGTGAAACAGGATATCAAGATTATCAGACCTCTGTTTCATTATGTATTTCAGAGTGAAACGGCAGTCGGGACAACCTCGGGGGGAGTTTGATTGGACCTGACGGTGTGTCCAACCGGCAGAAAGAGAGACAAAGCCCGTCGTATGCTGCATGTATTTGCTGAGGCAGTCCACTGTTAAACACCTTGATCGTGATCTGGAGCTGTCACGGTCACCACTGCCCTCAAAGTGAGGCAGTTGATGCCGTTGGGCCTGCTGCTGAGCCGCTGCGCTGCTGCACTTTTGAAGTGGCAAACACCCAAAGACGCACAAAGGTACCATGCTAATTCTAGCAAGCTAACCGTTAGCACTGCGCCTGCATAAGCACACATCCCTACTTTGTCTCACAGACAGACAAAATCATTTTCATTAACAATGACAAGGAAGTTCTCGCATTTTCATTTGTCCAGCATATGTAATGTTACAAGTATCTAAATATGACATGAGATGGGTTTCAAGAGGCATTTTTCATTTCAGGGGGGACTTAAACATGTGAAATCCAAGGCTTCATCTTGGTCTTGACGCACCCTTTATATAAAGTCGGCTCCCTCCTCTTGTCCAAATGCAGCTGTGTCTTCTAACAATTACATTCCCATAAACTAAACTGCAATCTGGCAGTTTGGCACCTTTTTTTTATGTTTTGTTCTATGCGTGCTGTCTTTATGAAGCAGCAAAGTCCATGTTTGGATGGAGGTTGGTGAAGTGAGTGAGAATGAGATTTCTATCCCGTGTTGCGACAGCAGGGCTGATTACAAACCGCGATCGCCACCTAACCTTAACCTTTAAGAAGCTACTGTCACCCAGCTGTCTCCAGCACTTGAAATGTTCTGTAAAATTCCTTGAACAGTTTTACACTTATCTTTTGCTCATCATGTCCCTAAGTGACACTTGTCGGACATCCTGATTTGGTCATGTGACAAAGTGTGAATCTGGGTAGCTTTGACATCATTTCCACACTGGCAGTGTACCTGGTAAGCAGATGTGACAGAAAAGACTAATTTCTAAAAACTTTTTATCACTAATGGTAAGTTTTAACCAATTTAACAATTCTAAAGCTTTAGTAGCAGCTCCTACATCACATATAACTGCATTTCTTGGACAAATCAATATAAAACGCTTTTCGAAAATGCTGTGTATATATGTGACATCAGCCTTTTAAGCTCAGAATAAAATCATAAAATAAAGTCATAAAATTCAACGTGACTTAATTTTCACAATAAAAATAATGGCAATGAGTGGCTGTTTTCTATCCCACATCAGTTTCTTACAAAATGGGTCCAGGTTCTAAGGGGTTAACCATGTTGTTGTTATTGTAACCATGACAACAAAGTTTGCCAAACCTAAAATGGATTTGAAAAAAAACAAAAAAACAACCCAGATCACATCAAGCCGGCGAGCTGCCACATCTTGAAACATCATTATTTTGTCAGCCCCAATCACAATAACATTTTTTGCATCAGCATCTGTTGCCACAAAAGATATTTTTTAAGTGAACATAATCACGGAGCATGTTTGCAGGCGGTGCAAGCCAGGATTCAGTTTGGTTGTACTGGAACATAATTTTCAGGAGACAGCGTTGCCAAATGCATTCACCTCCTGTTGCAAAAGACCAAAGCCAAGATAGATGAGCGGCAGTTCAAATATCAGGGAAGGTTTTTCAAAAGAATTGTTGGACCCAATAAGAGGCAAAGAGACAAATGAGAGCAGGGGCAGATCATAATGTAATGGAAAGCAGGGATAGCGGAGCACTACAGAGAGGAAGCTGTAAGGAAATTTTATGGCTTTTAGATGATTTGTAGTTTCCCTTTTATAGTTTGCCGGTACAATCAGATTCTTGTGTAAGAGTTGTTTACAGGATGCGCGTAAATCCTCGGTGTCACTCTCGTGTCAGGACCGTTATCTGAGGCGTTATGAGGTCTGGACTAACTTGTTAGCCGAGGCTGAAGCAAAATCTTCCCTCTGCTGCTTATGGCAACGCTGGACATAAATTACATCAGCGTGGCTCTTCTGAGCACAAACCGCGGCGGCGTCAAGCAACACACAACTTAATGGAGCAATGAGGACCAGCTGACACAGAGGTTTATTATTGGAAATGTGCGCCTGTGGTTAATAAGCCAAGTCTCAAAGTGGCTGTAACGGTGTCTGAACTGCAGAAATTAATTGGATTGCTGCAAAATAGTCAAAGCACATGTCAGGCAGCTAGATCTACTTTATATTCTTTACAGTTACAGAAATGTCTGTCTTTGATGTCAGATTTTCCATGGCAGGATTATTGATTTCCTTTTAGCTCCTGCTGAGAACTCCATCTACCTCTGAGGGGGGAGTCCTCAATGAAATGCAAAGGACTTTAGGACGCATACATCTCAATCTTCCACTCAGAGACATCACACACGCACACACACACCTCTGCACATTCATATCAACCCCTTTTTTTTTTTTGAACAATGAATTGTTTCCAATGTGAAGCAGGAGCCCCAAATTTGTTTTCACAGGATGGAGTCACGTTTCTCATTAGATGCTGGTGTTTTTTTGGTAAATCTTTTGGGCATTGTGCATTTTCATCCGACTGAGTTCACATCAACGGATCAATAAACATCTCTGATTACTGGGTGAAACAAACACACCCAGATGAACATTACTCTCCCAGTGTGATACCCCCAAAATGCATCATAAAATTCTTCAATCTGGCTCTGAAAATTGATTATGGCTTTAGTAATACCCGCTGGAGCATGCCACAGCGATTGCTAATGATCTGCAGCATATTGGAACCATCGACAACATAACCATCCACGTGTTTTCAAAACGCTGCTGACCTTGACTTGGTAGAACACACTGGAACGCTATTGATTTCAAAAAAATGTACTCTTGTTGACCATGTAGCCTATTTTTCCCTCCTGCGAGATCAATATTAATTCCTTGTCCATTCAGAGCTTAATTATGAATGGTTATAATTAATACTCGGCGTCAATGATGAATGGCGGTCGTTGGGTGAGGTTGGCCCATGCGCCGCCAGCAACAGCAGTTTACATTATCTTTTGTCCTCTGAGCCCTTGCTGCTCACAGCATGCGACCCAGTGCCCCCGTTCTCTGACGCCGCAGTCTGACTGATAATCAATGACCTGGGCTGTCTTGAATGATGTGGCGGCACCTGAAGGTGGTTAAGTCCCAAGTGCAGGCCCCCCCTCCAATGATTGCATCTTTTTCAAATTACACTCAGATTTTGCTTATAGGGCCGTTGGTGGGAGGAGTTAACGCGCAGGTTTTCTGAGGTGACTGACAGGTGGAGCGCTTTTAAAAGGTTTGGATGCGCATGAACGTCTCCAGGTGGGATCTTCAGTGCGATCTGATAATTTTCTGCTTACTGGGGAAAAAAAATTTCTGGCACTTTCAGTCACATATTGAGGCTCTAACGGATCAGATAAGCGGATGGGGGGCTGCAAACGTCTCTTGTATGGAATTATGAAGTTACAGCCACTTTGTCCGGTTCTGCTTAAAGTTTCTTCCATTAAAGAACATTTCTAGTTATCACTTCCACCACGTGCTTCCTCATGGGGGAGTTGCTGTGTCCCTAAAGAGCATGGTCAAGACCTGCGCTATATGAAAATTGCCTCTTGATAACGTCTGTTATCATTTGGTGCTGTATGAATTAAATTGAACTACATTGAAACTTGATAAAACTGTGGGCTTATAACTTGACAATTAAATATATTCATAGTGAGAACAACAGTAGAAAAGGAAAGAAAAGTATCACACCTTAATAATTATTTGATGCTCAGTCTTAAGATGCTTTTTCCCAAATGTTATGTAAATGGGAGGCACAAATTTCTTTGTAAGTAGAGGCAAACAGAGGTAAACAAGGAAGAAAGTAAATAAATGAACCAGGAAAAAAGCAAGGAGGTGCCTGTTTCATGTTTTCTTCTCATTCTGTTACAAAGCAAAGGGATCAGCAGTCATTTATTTTTTAGTACTATGTCCTGATGTGTGTTTTCCAACACTGAAGAATGTCCAGTGAGATTACGGGTCGTTTTTGGATTAAATGTAGGCACTGATCTTCAAACGAACCCTGACAGTTTAGTTTATTCCTCCACCTCTGAGAGCACTATATCAGTCACCATCAGCTGCCCCTCGAGCACTGGGGGGTGGAGAAGTCTTATTGGATCTATGTATGTGTGTGCCTGTGTGTGTGTGTGTGTGTGTGTGTGTGTGTGTGTGTGTGTGTGTGTGTGGGGGGGGGGGGGGGGGGGGGGGGGGGGGGTTATGGACACCAGACGAAGAAAAGAAACCCCCCAGGAGGAGGGAACAATCTCTGATTTATTTTCATTTATAGAACTTACATCATAGGAATATGGAATAGCGACACACGAATTCACTTACTCACACACACACACACACACGCACACACACGCACACACATACACACGCGCACACACATACCCACACAGTACAGTAAACACAGAGGCAGAACCTCAGTGAAATCCGAGGATTAAAAGCTTCTGTTTGGTCACAAATTAAATGTGTGTGCCTTTCTGTGTGCTTGTGAGACTGTGTGCTATTAGAGTATGATGAGAGGGAGAAGCAGGAGATTTTTTTTTTTTTTTTGGCAGCGCATGAAGGTTCAAAGCTATTTGATTTTTTTCAATTTTTTTTTTTTTTGGCGGTGCCCCTCTTTCAGCATGTGCACCACCAATGACCTCAATTAGCTCAGTGTCTGATCGAGACACACAGAGCATCCTCAGATCACACACACAAATTCATACACCAGTGAATACAGAGATATGAGAGGGGGTGGAGGGATGCAGTGATGATATGATTAGAGGATACGGACCATTTGAATGTGCAGTTTAATCATGTCTGTGTACGTCTGTGTTTCATCTGCTCTGTCGATGTGCATCAGGCTCGTCTGTGCTGGTTTGTCTTCCCGAGATGAAGAGCAGTGGAGAGAGAAACAAAATAAGAATTTTAAAAAAAAAGAGGAAGACCCCTGAGCTCGACAATGTTGGGTTGGAAGGCAAAAGTGAAAATAAATAAATAAATAAATACCTGGGACGGAGAGTGAATGGAGACGCGGTTCAAAGTTCAGTATCTCAATTTACCAACGCATTCAACACACAAAGATGACCCGACTGGGAGTCTGATATTAAACAGCCACTAGGACGTAATGTTAAATTGTTCCTCTCAAAACATTTGTTGTGTAATTAATCTGAAAAATTACGGCACGTGTTGCACACAGTGTGAAATTAAAATATATTTCTTCACAACACAAATTGCAGTTTTATCCCAACTTTGATCCACATTAGTACTTAAAACCCTATTTACCATCATTTGATTCCAATATTTTTTTTTAGTTTTCAATAATTTCAAGTAAACATTATGTTTTCTTTACTTATGTTTCCGCCCGTCTTCCGTCCCTCTGCTGCCATGGTTACAGTGATGCTTTTCTCCTTATACTCAAACACCCTGATCACATTCTCACTCTCCAACTGTGGAACAACCATATGTATGACACACTATTTTATGATCTTATCTTTTAATAGAACATTTCACTCTACAGTCATAAAGCATTTTAGAATGAAATTACTGGACTGTATTTCAGACTTTGAGCATCACTTGGGTCATCAATAGAGTACATGAGGAATCTATGTCTGCCTCCTTCAAAATGACTGACAGACTGCCCCTGGACCCCTGATAGTGTATGATCCTATATGATTTAACACGAGTCTAATAAATTGTTCCGTCAATTAAAACTGCACAGATAGAATAGGGCATTTTAAAGACCCCCAGGACCCCAATACATTGGTGTTCTTACAAAGAACTAATTAAAAAAGAAAGTGAAAAAAAGATACAAAGTCATGATGAGCAGATTGATTGACAAAATTGTGAAAAATTGGAATGATATAATAAAGCACCTTTGAGATATGACGGGAAAGTGTACCTCTGGGGGTCCGCAGGGGGCGAGAAGCAGCGGGAGGAGTGAAGGTTAAAAAGGATCTAAGGAA
Organism: Dactylopterus volitans; assembly: GCA_901007715.1. NCBI lineage: Eukaryota > Metazoa > Chordata > Actinopteri > Syngnathiformes > Dactylopteridae > Dactylopterus > Dactylopterus volitans. The sequence goes on along the minus strand of CAAKHG010012764.1, from coordinate 14,090 downwards.
GAAAGCTTCTGGTTGGGAAGGAAGATGAATGGGGGAATGGAAAGTGGCAAGAAAAATGGCAACAATAAAAAGGGGGGAAATGCAAATACGAAGAACAAGACTTGAAGTGAGAAGAAAGGGGACGACAAAGGAGTGTGGCGCAGATGTAGACGGAGGAAGCGGGGATCTGTCAAACGGCAGGCTCGCTGAGAAACAGCACCCTGACCTTCACGGGACAAGCTGCTAGCACTGACAAGAATTTATGCATGCTCTCACTTTGTATTATTGGCTTAGGACAGTGAGAGTGTATATGTGTGCACAGCCATGTGAGCACGTATGCGGGACCTGGCGCATACGTGAGAACGGGAGTGCTTTCCGGAGGGTGTCGGCGCGTGCCAGCCGCAGCGTGAATGAGGTAAAGATTGAGGGTTTTTCCCCTCATCACACGCAATCGCTGTCCGTGTCTTTTCATTCTCGCTCTCTCTCCCTTTTCTCTTTGGCTCTCTCTGCCTCTCTCTCGCTTTCTGCGGCCCCCCCGTCCCTCCAAGCTCGCCACAGGAACCCCATTAGAACCTGCACTGTGTTATCTTATCCAGGAAAAATAGCCAAACCACCTGCGGTTCAGAGCAATTATTGAACACCGTATCTCAGAAGGTGTTACAAATTAAATATGGCTGGGGTCATGCACGTTTGGCTTTGAGCAACAGCGCACAAACAAACATTCATACAATAGCGTTTTTTTCCATATTACATGTAATAGGATTCAATCAATATCCATGTCTGAACATGCTTATCGGGAATTCTTTTTTTGCTCTTTGTCCTACAAGAAAAATCTTGACAACACCTTTGGGTTAGACTATAGGAAAAGGTCATCCCGTAACGCTGAGTTACAAAAAAGCAACGGTGATTGATCATGATTGTGAAACAGGAATATTGTTTAATCCAAAACAGAGGTAAATATGAGAGGAAGTACTGGCCTCTGGTTCCTGGATGAAAAATACTCTCTCACCTCAAAATGCCTGAGGCAATCAATACAGAAAGCGTGAATTATAGCAGCGATTCATTGTCCAAAAGTCTTAACGTAGCTGAATTAATGGCGATGTAAAACTTTCACAACAACACTGTATCAAGACTGTATCAAAGGAGCTGCTCAGTGACCCTCATTCCTGAATGTCATTAAAGATGATCTGTACCACTGAAATAACAGTATGTGTACCTACTAAACAGCTGAACATGCTAGCTGCCTCAATACTTACTTATCTTCTTTTAAATGCTGCAGTATTTTGTATTTTATGTTCTTAATGTCCAGTGGTTACATGACTTCATTCTGGCTTACTCAGCACATTTGCTGCTTGCTCTCCACGAGTTTTGAGGTTGTGGACAGTTATTTTACAGCTCAACATTACATAACAGTATTAAATCCAGCTTATGGCGATGAATACCAACGAAGTAGGGGAAACATATTTTGGATGCTTTGCACACTGCAGCTGTGCTTATGGGGAACACTGTAACCAAAACAAATTGCTTCCTTGTTGCTGTCCCGCCGTACTAATGTAGGATGGCTGCACTCGAGGCAAAACTTCTACAATAGCAACCACTGCAGGTTCGATCTTGGCAGATTGAATTAATATCTGCTGTGCATGTCCAAATTTTCAGGGGAGCTGAATAAATGTAGGGAGCAAATGAATGTTCTCTAATCTGAGTGTGCAAGTGTTTGATGTGTATCATGCATCACGACTTGGACTTGTGTGTGTCAGTATCTGTATGTGTGTGTGTGTGTGTTACCATGCGCAGGAGGCTGGCACTCGCAATCTGGCAGCTCGATCTCCATCTACGACAGCACTTGTCCACCTGTTGTGAAAGCCAGCGGTCCAGAAGGCTTTCCAAGAGCTTGGAGAGAAAAAAAGGGGAATTATCACAAACACACACTGATAACCTCTGATGTCTGGCCATGGCACCTGTTGGAGATTTATGGCCACACCCTAAATGAGATTAGGAAAAAAAAAAAAAAACTAGAGGGCAAAACTTTTAGCATCTTTCAACTTCATCTCAGCTGGATGTAAACACACACTCATGTGGTGGCTTCACTTTGTTGTGCGCATCCATGCGCAACAAACACAGGCCGAGGGCTGGCTGCCATGCGATTAGCGATGAGACCTTAAAGTCAAACTCGCCCCTGGCTGCACACACACGCATGCGCACGCACACACTCGCTAACACACACCACACACTAAACACACAGATACTCGGGTAAGTTAAAGAGGTTTTCTACTATGTGGTTGTCCTTGGGCAATATCATCACAGCGAGAATCAATACACCCATCACTCAGAGTGAACGCAGAGAAGGCAAGAGACATTGAGAAATGTATGGGAGAAGAGAGGGGGTGTACAGAAAGATGGGGGGGGG
>CAAKHG010012762.1:1672-15004 GCA_901007715.1 Dactylopterus volitans | reverse complement strand
GAAGGGAATCCAGCAAAGTACAAACACGCCAATCAAAATGCCTACCATCAGCGCTGCCTTTTTCTCCTTTTGCTCGCGCCACGTGTCCCCGTCTGTCTGGAAGGTCACGGTAGCATGGCGCACAGTAAACACCATCTGCGGCTGTTGTGTTTCCTCTTTTACCTGTGAGGCGGTTCCCCAGTTGGAGAATAAAGACTGTAAATCAGTTGCTCCATGGATGCATCAATCAACCAGACAAAGCATTTGAATTATAAAAGCAATATCTGGAAACATTTATGCTGAAGAAAGCAATTACTGAAGTGAACATTCTGTGGCTGCTCAACAAAAGATGGATTATAGTCAGTTGAGCAGAAGTGTGAATCAACAGGTGGATCAACGAGCCAAACCTTATTCTTTCATTTGCAACACAGAGCTTAAGAAGTGGAGCTGTGACTTAATCTGCATTTTGCAGCAACCTACTTTTCATTTCGCAAACATATTTTTCAGCTGGGAAAGGAAAAATAAAACATGAATTTAGTGAACTTCCCTCTCCCTTATTTTTCTGTCTAGCACAGCTAAAGGCTGGCTTTTGTATTTCTTGTGAACACAGCCAGGTTGTTCCAGAGAGCAGTAGCAACAAACCATCTCTCCAAATGTGTCTGTAGAAAAGTGTGTGGCACTCTGTTCGGAGGAGAAAAAAAAAAAAAAACATTTAAGGAGGAACCTGCCGTGGGGTGGCAGGAACTTGTTCCCGGGAGTAAATGTAGTTGAGTCGTTAAAGGTCGGCAAGGCCCAATAACTGATCAGCTGGATAAAGCCAATCCAATTACAACAGAGGCCAGAAGTTAAAAGCACAGTGCTGTTGGGAGACAGGCTTCAGATTCAATGGATGTTTTAAGGCACCTCAACATTATATACTAAATGGTGCACTTAGCAGAAGATGCAGCTAATCAATTATCTTATATTGTGCTCAAGCTAAAAGGCTGAGATATGCCTTAAATGGCCCATTTACAGACAAAATTGGGATTCCCTTCCCCAAATTATAAGAACTTTCTATTCTTCCTGGCAATCTTGGAGTTAAGCAGATATCTTCCTTCTATAATCTTAGCAAATCCATCTTTAAACCAGGAAACAAGTGTCTTATTTTTTGTTCTTTTTTTTGAACTTTTCTGTTGTGTATATCCTTTTGGTGGTTTGAGAGTGCACAATTGCATTTTGTCTCAGACTGAAATATGCTGGCAATCAAAAGATGGACAACAGTGAAATATCAGTTCTCTCATTATTTCAAATGACTCTGGCACCCAAATTGAAGATGATTTTGACATTATTGGTTTTTAGTGAAAGATGGTTTTTGGATGGACTGCTATGATATTTGGCAAAGACTCCAACACGGGAACACGAGAGTAAAGTGAGATGGTGGGCATTGCCGTGCCTCCATGTTCTATAAGCTGAGGAGCTTTGCTCTTGTCCAGCTCCTTCACAGCTACTGTGACTCACGCTTGGAGAAGTGGCCTCTTTGTGCTCACTATCACCTCTTATGGAACAAAGTGGCATTACAAGACAAGATAGAATTCAGGTTTGCCTTTTCGGATGGCTACCAAATGAACGGTCTGACGTTAGCATGTTTTTGCCACCTGCATATGGGACTGACTGGATGTTTGTGATGCTTCTTGTTAATTTTTATTCCAATGTCTTGTTTGTTAAGAGGTATACATCAATAAGAAAATGCTCAAAAAGAGGTAACTGTGAAGAAACTTCACATGTTAAAGATGGTTACTCATTCAGGAAATAAGAATGCTATATGCGGATTTGATGCAGTGCAAAATTAAACGTGTTTGTCAGGATCCTCCTACCCGTCTTGCGTCTTTCGCCCCTCTATTCTGTGTTGATTTGCTCTGTGTTTGCGCTGTCTCGTCTTGGCGGTGACGGTGTTAACTGTTCCTGCTGTCACCCTGCTACCACACCTGCAGCTCATCCAGTAATCAAGCGCTTCAGCACAAAGACCGATCCCTGCCATCCAGGATGCGCCAGATCCTCTGCTTACATATGTGGTATTCCAGGCACGGTCACTTTATTTATTGTGAAGTTTCCTGGGATTATGAGCTGCTGCATCTTGCAAGTTGGTCATGCTGCACTAAAGATTCAACCACAGATGCTCAAGCCTGCTCAGAAAAAAAAGTAATACAAACTGACATACGAAAACATTTTGTTGCCTGCTTCTGGGTCGTATAACCCATTTAACATCACAGTTACACTATTAGGGAGTTTTTACGTTTTCAATTACATGAACCATTTTTTTTTTCTAGAGGGGTGTGGTGAATTGGGGAGGAGGTATTTTTAACTAACTTTTGGAACCTGGCCAAGAATATATGCCTATTTGTGTGTTTTTGTATATGTCTGATTGCTTTTGAGTAGGTGTTGTTGATGGATGAGTGCAGAAGATTTATTATCACAAGTCCCTGCTTTCTCTTTGCATGGCTTTGTGCATCTTCGATGCATGCTGGGAAGTGATGGGAATAAACTTTGGCTGGGTAATGAGACACATATAATGCTAGTATAATGAGCTGCTGGCATGTCTGAGGAAAGCAAAAATGTTTAAGAAAACATATTCCAGTTGATTGGAATTGCTCCAAGAGCGATTGCCTGTGTAATGAAACCTGACATAAAAGTTGGTCTGTCGAAGCAATTATAGGGTAATTCACTCTGTCATTGGCTCTACTTGATCATGTGTTTTGAATTATTTACCAATTGATTGCACACTTACATAGCTACGACTGCAAAAGATAAAGGCCCTCACTTTGCATTTTCTGTGAAACATTTTCCACTTATATAATTTCCCATTTCTCAGAAAGTTCATGTGTCTTTTCACAAGAGGCATTTCATGGCTCGAAGAATAAGGTATCTGCTCTATATAAAGCAGCTTTATCTCTTTAACTGGGGTTTTTTGTGAGCATTTTCACATAGCATTTCAAAACATCGGGTGCTGACTTCATTTTTCCCAGGAGAAATTTTGCAAGATTGAAAAATGGATTCAAACCTTTGTGTCTGTTGATTAGAGCCAGGAAGGTGCACTAGCCCATTAATGATGCTGGAAGTGGTATTTATAGCCTCCTATCTTCTGCCTACACACATTAGCAAGTTGGTGGTGATGAGCAAGATTGCTTCAATTATTTGCCGCTATGCTCATACAGCGGATACGTATGTTTCCCTGATTACTGTTGAATACTTCATCAGACAAGATAATAAATAATTGCCCAGCAACTGATATTTGTGGGTCAGGGGCACCAGCCGGATGCAGGGAGAGAAATAATCATCATTTCATTGGAGGCAGAAGTGGGGGGTGGGGTGTGGATTATAATATAGTGGCTTATGGGGATGACAGATTATATAGCGAAAATGGATTTAAAATGGAGAATATTAATAATCACCTCTGCCATGGGTGTGATTGTGTTGGTCTTGCGGGAGCCAATTCGGAACTTGGCAGCCTTGTAGATCTTCCAGTACACAAACAGCACCACACAAAGAGGAAGGTAAAATGCTCCGAAGGTTGAGAAGATGGTGTAGGATGGCTCCTGGCTCACCTGGCACTTCATCCCCTCTGAATACGTCTCTCCCCAGCCAAAGAGAGGTGACAGGGAGATGATGGAGGACAGCAGCCATGTCAGGGCGATCATCACATTGGAGATCTTTTTGCGCGTCTTGAGCGTGTACTCCAGGTGCCTGGTGATGGACCAGTAGCGGTCCAGAGCGATGGCGGTCACGTTCCAGATGCTGGCCGTGCAGCAGAGCACATCGAAGGAGATCCACACCTGGCACAGCACGCGGCCCAGTTTCCACAGCCTGCCGTTCAGCTCGTGGACGAGGCTGAGCGGCATGACCAGTGCGGCCACCATCACGTCGGAGATGGCCATGGAAGCGACCAGGTTGTGGGGCACCCGATGGAATGTCCTCACCCTCAGGATGGTCACCAACACCAGCAAGTTCCAAACAAAGGTGGCCACCGCCAGCATCGCCAGAAGAGTGAGAGTGAGCACACTGAAAAGAGAGAACGGCTGGTAGATGTTCCCCCCCGAGTCTTGGCCGTCCGCAGAGCCATTGAAGTTGGCTGTCAGTATGCTGGTGTTGGGAAACGTCATGGTCGCTGCTCACGGCCCTGCAGCCAGAGGCCAAGACGGTTCTGACACGGTCTCGGAGGGCGACAGAGAAAGCAGATGCATTCTGCAGCGAAGACGAGAGAACAATTTAACTTTGAACAATACTCAGGCCTTTTAATGTGTCACAGCGAGAATATACATTTCACATTTTTGCAAAATATAAAATGCGTAACTAACAAACACGCGTTTACTGTTGGTTTTGCAGTGGTGTAAATGCATTAGTGTACTTGACTGTGTTATTCCCAAGAGAGGTTAGTGATTTGCTCACAAGAGTAAAAGGCACTTGAGTTTCTCATTACAGCTGTCAAGCAACCTGCCTACAACTTTCAAGTGCAATGTCATCTGCTGTTAAAAAGGCTCAAAAGCACTCGGGGACATCTCTGGATCTGGAAAAGACCATAAATATTCATTATCATCATCCCACTTCTGTCCTTTGAGTTGCGTCAAAGTCAGGCCTCTCCTGTAATATGAACAGTTTTAAATGGATTTTTTGTTGTACACTCATTCAGGAGCGCATTACTTTTGTGTTTGATCGAGTGATCCCTCCGTCGAGCACTGCGGAGTTTTATGTTTTTAAGTGGCTGCAGAGAGCTGCATTTTCACTTGAAAAAACAGCGTCTGATGAACAGACATGAGATTGTCTCCATTTCAACATCACAAAAGAAAAAGGTTTCACACGTCGGCTCAACCAAGACATTCACAGGAAAGGGGAGAGAGCAGAGTCAACATGGTGAAGCGGTCAGCAGTGCAGAAACAATGAATCTCATTTCACCAAAATAATGTTTCTACTTTGGTCAGCTCGATGTTGTAACAGTTGGTGTTGATATTTACAACTTCAAGCTGCCATATGCAGTTTACATTCACTGCCCATTATGACATAAATGATCTGATTCTAATTTCCATTTCACTGGTGGCTTTACGGAAACCTTCATGATGGGAAATCATCAGACTAACATTAGAAACGCATCATTTGACTCCAGAATTTGTCATCATGATCACGACGACACATCTACTTTTTGTTTTTCAGTGGGATTGCTTTGGGCACTCAAGATTTTGTGCCAAATGTTTTTAAAAACACATTGAGATGTGTGTGACATAACAGTCTCATGAGACATTTTCATCATGAAGCATGTTTTCTTTTTTTTTTATAACTGCATGTTAAACTACTCCCGCTCCTTTTAACTTATTCACACTGTCTTACTCTGACCCTCCTTGCTACACCACACCACATCTTTAAAGCGGAGTTTTGCCTGCAATCTTTAGTATTAAGTACAGCCATTCATTTTGTATGGCTGTTCTTGTAGCATTGTCACTGAAAGACAGTACGTTGTGGTACTGAAAGACATGTGCAAGTTTATTTTCTTTTCCTCAGACTTCTGTCACTGTGCGGGTGTAAAGAAGAGTGCATATAATTTCTGTGAAATAACTGGCTCCAATTTTAAAGTGGTGCATTTAATCCTTATGATCACGTTCTTGGCCGTTTTTGTCTGTGCAACTGAAACATCAACCTGATGAATAAATCATACATTTCTTGAATTTCGGGGGACAGGGTTGATGTTTCAACAGTAAAAAGTGCACACAAAGAAATTCAAAAACCACAAGTTTCCTCATGAAATTCCTCATTCGAATATGTGTTTACACCCACTGTAATATTGATCTGCTTGTTACAGTCACTGGGTCTCATCTACATGGGTCAACGATGCATGAAAATGAGCCATGCTCCTGTCAAATGGTGTATTTCCGTGCCACGTGACACTGTCTCTTAGCATCTCAAACTATGCTCTCTAAACAAAGGGTCCAATCATGCACACCGTTTGGCCCTCTGCTCTTTCTTCTCCCACTACTACACCTGATGGCCATGAAACTGGACAACCGTTACGCAAGGAGGATGCAATCACGGACGCGGCATCCAGCAAAGCAATCCTACCTTCTCAGCTGACGTCACACGTTTCACGCTGTGCCAGACAAACATGACAAAGTGAAAGCACATGCGGACGTACATAGGAGAGGAGGGATGAACAGCAGACGACGGGAGACATCACTGACATTTCACTTTCAGCTGTTTTCGTTGCTTCATTTGCCCTAAATCTTAACTGCTTTGCTGATCTTTGTTTTCATTATATCATGGTTTCTGTATTTTTAGCATTTACTGTATTGATGCATTGACGGGGTGTGACTATTGATATTTTATTCATTGATTAACCTGTTGATTTTTTTTCTTCTCGATTAAGTGATCAGGGTTTCCCAAATCTCAAGATGATGCCTTCAAATGTCTTGTTTTTCCCTCAACCTGTCAACCAGAAACACAGTTTGCCGGTAAAGAAGCCAGAATGAGAGACTTTAGACATTTTTTGTCCTAAAAAAAAAACCACTCAAACCATTTAATTGACTATGCAAACAGTTGCCAATTAATTATCATCAAAATAATTATTATTAATCAATTAATTGCAGCTCAATCACTCTCACCTCACGTTTCTATTTGAGTTGCTTTGATGCCATTTGCTTATCTTACATGCTGCGATATTGTACAACGTGTCTCTGCCCCAACATGCTTCTATATTTATCGGTTTGTCAGGCACCAGTGTGGCTAAAGTGTCAGCTCAGGTCAGTTGCTGTCTTGAGACTTGCAAGTAGCAGCTGGTTCACTGAGTGTATTTGCTCAACAGTCCTGCTGGGATTTTAGTTAACTGCGAGAAATGAAACACGGACAGAGAGTGATTAGCATCTCATTAGCCATCATAAGGTCTGTGCCTTTTTACATTTTAATGCAACAGTAGCAGCAGGTAGACAGAAGTGGAGACCGCGCACACTTTTCATCTCCTGACAAAGATGCAGCAGGAAACCCACATATATGTTAAACCCATGTTTTGAAAATGAGCAAATTCATTAGCAACTATTAGACCCCCCCCCCCACCCCCACCCCATACACACACACAATTATTCATGAGAAGATTAAAGTGTAGTGTTTTTATAAAGGACGTCCTGTAATGGCTGTTGCCTTTATTTCTTCCTTTTCAGAGCTGAGTAATTTGTTGCCTCTTTCAAGCTGATGATAAAAAACAAAACAAATTTTGGATGCCACTCATAGTTGTTTTTTTTAAGTGAAAGTGCCGCCTCAATTTCTTTTTCCTTTATCTGCAAACACACAGCATTGTGAATGTAACAAAGTGCTAGGACTTCGCTTTGTGTAAGGCTCTTGTACATGCTCATTTTTCGTACCAGGAGGAGGTCTTTACATTCATGGCTGAATGAGGAGGTAGAGGTGCCTGGATTCATCGGAAACAATAAAGCAAACATCTCGCAGGAACAGCACTTTTTGAAAAAAAAAGAAAAAGGAAAAAAAGGAAAGCATGCGTCCATCTACACTCATTGACAAGAACTCCGTGCACATGTGCTCCAATAGGTGAAATTCTAAATATCTCCAGAGTTGTAAGTTTGATATGTGAGTCCTTAAGTGACGTCTCCTCTCTGCACCTGACTCTGCTTATTATCAGCAAGGACACTTGTTACATTTCTAAAAAAATAAACAAATAAATAATAATAATAAAAACACCTGACTTTCGAATCTTGCTCTAAAAACACTAGTTCTGACCAGAAAAGATCTGGAGCTAACTCACCCCACTAATACTCCAGCGTACAGCAGTCCTGCACGGGGAAGTCTCTGCTCGCAGCTGATCTCTCCATCAAAATGCACTTTGCGGGTCCGTCAGCAGAGTGACTGAACCGCCTGGTTGTGTGTTGACGGGAGCAGAAGCCCACCTCGCACTGAGGATACAGAGGCGCTGGAATGAACCACGGTGGTCGGAGGGGGAGAGGAGGGGGGAGCTGGGTCCAATTCACATGAGAAACACTGCGTTTTTCGGGCTCGCGTGGGGACCTTTGTGTGTCTCGGACGCGCACTCGCGGCTCCATTCTCGGAAATTCCGCAATGTCGGTGGAAACGTGCGCGTGTCTTGTCTGAAAGCGCGCTGCCGCTCGCCAAACCTTCCCCGTTCCCAATTAGACGTGTTCTGCAGTGATCAGCGGATGCTTGGAGAGACGCGGATCCTGCCGCCGCGTGTGATGATGAACGATGCTGCCGTGCGGCCACCGAGAGAAGTCCCCCGACAGTTCACCCGTGCTTCTCCTGTCTTCGCGGTGAATCCGAATTTGGCGCAAAGAGCGCAATTCACATCTTTTTGTGTGTGTGGGGGGGTCTTTTTAATGGTAGGGATGCGGTTCAGGAGAACTTGGCATCGGGTTTCGTCGGACCGGGCTCCTCTACAGCGTCTGGAATATCCTGAGGGACACTTTGTCCCGAGAACGTCTTGAGGAAAAAAAAATCCTCCACGGAAGCTTTATTTAACGAAATCACGATCATGAGGTCTACACCAGCATCCCCGCGAGGACACTAATTATCTCCAACGGCAGATAACTGTGGATAACCGGAAGGCAAATCCAAATGGAGTAAAAATTCCTATCACATACTTTATAATGCCAGACATTTATTGTGATGGCCATTGACATTCAGCTGCCCTATATAATGTAAGAGAGCGATACCATTAATACAAAGGGCCCTTTATATTTTAACGACACTATGAGCCCAAGGATCCCATTTAAAAGTTGTGATTTCAGCACCATGGTCAGCGCCTGTTACTTTACCATTAAAGCTGGGAGAGGGAAAAAAAACAATAACAAAAAAAAAAAAAACATCTGCAGAACCTGCATGGTGTCCCAGGTTAAACTCCACTGCATTCACGTCCGGCTGCTGCAGCAGTATGAATGTCACCTGCAATCCTGGAGGGTACAATGATAGTTTATCTAATGCTGTTTGCTTGCGCTTGTGCTACTTGTGACACCCAAAGAAAGAGCATGGCGTTGTAACTAACTCTGAAATATGCAGCCGCACACATGCACCGATGCACTTGACACATCAGCCTCTCAGGAGGATAATATTTGAGTAGCTTCCTACATCCCTACATCACTCCTCAACCTCCACCACCCAGCGCCCCTCATGCAGATGATGCTGATGTGCAAAATCAAATCATCTCAGCAGTCACTTCTGCATTTACGGCTTTGCGAAACTGCGCCTTGCTAATTATATGGCTCTAAAGGCATTAATATAATGCACTCAAGGTGTCAGAGCAAAGTGTTCTTTATTAAAAAGATGGTTCTGCTTCCACCTGTTTAGTCTGTAGTCAATGAAAAATACACTGCAGCAGATAAAAGAGTGGAAGTGCTTAATGCTGTCTTGTTTTTGCGAGAAAGAAAGAGCAGTAATCAAGCTTAACATTTACCTCTGTGCCACTGGAAATATCAGGATTTGTCCTTGGGTCAACTCCAAAGGGAAAAAAAGTAAATGAAAGCACAACACTTCCTCTGCTCTGTCCAAGGCAAAAGAATAATTTTTCTTTTTCCTCCATGTGCACATTACTGTAAATCATATCTGTGACCTTGTCTTGCCAGGCTAGTTTCATCCCCATAAATAGCCAGTCATCAATTGCACCTTGTACTGCCAGAATTTAATGCTTAGAGCAACCATAACTTCAGGTCGCAAGTCCTGACCAGAGAGAAAAATATAACATGGTCTTGGATCAGGGAATTGAGGGAATTAAACCTGCCACATAAATTTTCTTCAGCATTGACCTGCGTGTCTGACTTGCAACAACATTGTGGTTAAAAAGTAGAAAAAAACAAGTGTTTCATTGCTCTGTGAGCCCACATTACCACAGGCGAGTCATTTGTCTCTTTAAACGTGGCAAAACTTGACAAAGCGGTGTCGTGATTTATGGAGACTTGTAGGCTTTTTAGTGTCTTTTGTTCATTTGTGTGGGCAAAAAAAAAATTATGTAGAAGCCTCCAGTCTTTTTACGCTGGGAGGTTCAAAAGAAGGGCTCAATAAGTACAATGACAGGTTAGATTCACTGCAGAAGAGACAAAGGCCAAATGTTTTGAACTAGAATCACAAATTCCTCCTTGACTGCAGACAGGGTTTGATAGTGTCGGTCCCTATCCTGTCATTCGTCCCTAAAAGATAATAACAGTCATAATCTCGCTGCGCTGTACCACCTACACCTAATTACAGCATCAGTGTGTCAGGGGCTGGCGAGGCGGGAGAAGGTTGAGACAGGCAAGGTGTGAGGCTGCGATGTGCTGAGGTAAGCAGCACTGGGCTGGCAGGTCATGGAAAGGAGGGAGTGATTCAATAAATTGTGGAGATTTCAGAACAGCTTGCGCTAAAATGGTCTGACCAAAGAGGAAGCAGAAATTCCTGCGCATGAATGATGCTACCAATGTGTTCGACTAAAAACATATTTAATCTGAGGGTTGACTGAATATGGCAATGGAGTCAGGTGCGGCACGTAGCACCCCATAAACAGTGTGTTGACCTGCATCTGCAGAAACACACTCATCCAAAGTATTCTATCGGACAAAATAATAGGAACATCTGACATCATAATGAATCTGAAGCTGCAGACTCAGAAAATTAAAATGTGATTTAGTGAGGTGTTTATGTGTCTGTGGGATTTATCATGCAGATGTGGTGGAACGCGCAAGAGCCAAGAGTGCCAAGACAACTATGTATAAATCATCCATGACAGGAAAAGTAGGGACTACATAATGGACACGAGCTGCGGGCACATGAGCTGCAGACATGCACCACAAGAGAAGTTCCAAATGAACTCAGAATGGCAAAGTTGTCCGTCTGCAAGAACAATCCACTCAGCACTTTGATCGCAGTTACATCAGAGCTTTCACTTTACCTGAATTCATGTAACCCCCGTGTTGGTTTGTGGTGTCCCATTTATCAGTGCCAAAGCCAGAATGATTTTATGTAAATTTAGTAAATTCTGACTACAGGCCCATTTGAAGATGACCTTTAGTGACCACTCCTTCCATTTTAGGCCACGCTGAGCAACATTTGATATGGTTTTGTAGTCATCTTGTGTCACTGACGTCTTCTTTTTTCAATAATATTGGCAACTGGAAAATTCATGTGTACATTTATGCGAGCTCAGTATCTTGTCTTTGAGGAACTTGTTATCATTTACTTGCATATCAGGAAGCTTTTATTGTTTTTGTGTGTGTTCTCTTATCAAAAAAAATAGTAGCTGCATGTTGCATCGCCATTATCATGTCACTTTGATCTGCATTGTTGCTATGAATGAGTGGGTGTCAGCCCCAGTGTTATGGCTGCCGTCGCGGGTTTGTGTCTTGTTCAGTTTGGCGGATGATTGGCTGATTACGGACAGGTGGAAGTGACTGCGCACCGTTGGTCCCGGCAGCTGGCCGTGTGACGGGAAACGGGAGCAGCAGACTGGAGGGGATGGCGCCGTCCTTCCTCCACACATCTGCTCCCAGTCTGTTGCATCTTCAGACAGCTATGGTGCGTTAGCATGCGCTGGCCTGTTCCCAAAATCTCCTGTTTTGGGGAAAAAAAACTGCGTTTTGCTTTGTTTGTTATGTTATATTCAGTTAGTGGGGTTTGTTTAAAACATAGTGGCTCATGTAACATATCAGAAATAAAAAAAATATACAATAGGATTTTGGCTTGGGAGCTGAGAAAGAGGGGAGCATTTTTAAGTGATTGGATGTTATTTTGCCACTAACACAGCTCTCAATCAAAAGTATTCTGCTCGCTTCATTTTAAATTATAACTGACACACGCAGTCTTTCATTCCCTCTTTGGTGATCTCCCCAGAAATGTCCGGCTGGTTTTCAGACATGGCGTAGAAGAGAGGTCCTTATTGTGCAGCAATCATCTTGATAAATTGCTCTGGCCCCTTGTGGTGCTGTGATCTTGCCAAACATGGGAAACATTTTAGCAGCCTGCTATGTCGCTAGAATCCTAAGCTGCTGTAAATGACAGAGAGGAGCTGAGAGTAAAATGGGGAGAACGGTCAAATTTTTAGAGGACAGTTTTATGATGAATTTGCTGTCAACATCGCTGTTAGTGAATGACAGGGTTTCTTTAAGGTCTCGTTTATTAATGATTCCTCCCACAAAGTGAATCTGCTGTTTTTCTTTATACGTTTTAGTGAACGCACTGTGTATTTAAGGTTTTAAAAAGCATTCATATCTGTAAATCGCTTCTTACCCTCTGGTCTCTACTCATATCTATGAAATTATATCTGGATAAAATCAAGATAAAAAGCATATGTTTAAATGCCACTTTAAGCCTCATATTCTTTACATAAGCATTCTGGACAAAATAGAGATTAACGAAATACAAAAATTGCAAAGCAGTGCAAAATGTAATGGTACAAAGCATGAATTGTGAATCTTTGCAAGGTGAAAGGCATTAAGGATGTCTGTCAAAACATCAATCTAACATGTCTTTTCTAAATAAGCCCTGTTCCCAATTTATGCCCTCCAGAGTGGATCTAATTGTTCCAGATGAGTCAATCATCTAAATGAATAAGCATTTTAATTGAAGCAGTTTAATACCACTCAGCGTGACTCACTTTCAAGAGTGTCTCAACTTCACTATAAGATTATTGTTCTCAATAGCGCACTGTTCATTTATCTTCAAAATGCTAACTTTGTTGCATGGAATTACACAAGCATTGTGGCATTTTTAAAGTTGCCTAAAACATTGCTGACTGGTGGCCACCGACCAGGCTCTTGTCACGAAATTCCTTTAAATAATGACTATCTTTTGAATAATTGGAAAGAGAAGTTTACACATTAAACAATACAGATAATTTGGTAATTTAAATTTAATTATTCTTCAACTGGAATTTTTAATTGAAACACTTAATGAACTGCTGAAGTCTTTAAACAGGGAAATTGTGCAATTTCAGAGCTCACGCCTCAAGTGATCCCTTGACTCATCTTTTAGGTGAATAGCCTGAGGTATTGTCCTAAAAAAAAAAAGGAAATTAATAAAGCACTCAAGGTCATACACCAGTTAACTGAGAGGAGCCATCCATCTACTGCTCCTAGGGACTGGTCGAGGTAAAACAACCTGGAGCCTCTACTTTGTGGAAAGACATTTCCAAGTACAGCAAAAAAGTTTGACTCTGCATTATAATAAATCATCGAATGTTGATTAGTGGTGGTCACAAAACAGTTGACTTAACACTTAAAGCTTGTCTTATCTCCATAACAACAACACGACATTGTCTTACTCTCGCTTTGTAGAACCACCTACTTTAATTGGCCGACACCTTCTCCTGAATGTCTCTGAATGAGATCTCCAAACGTAGCGAAGGAGCAA
>CAAKHG010012758.1:0-15283 GCA_901007715.1 Dactylopterus volitans | reverse complement strand
CTCTCACACACACACACACACGCAAACACACAGCCTTTGTTGAAAGCTGTAGTATCCTGTTACATCTGCGGCGAGCAGCAGGCAGCGCTCACACCTGGTATCCTTCATCTGTCAACAGGCCAGTTTATACAGAGGAGGATACAACCGCTTCACCCCGTACTGATGTGCAGACAAGTCTCTCTTGAACTCTGGGATTGGCTGATACATGGACGCAGCAGGACAGGCGATGACATCCTTAAAATGTGGACATCGGTCCCGTCTCCATGAGAACCTCTCCCCGAGAGACGAAACAGACTGAAGTTGTAAATACTGTTTTCCCCTCTGACTGTTCTTTCTACTGACAACTAGCTCATGGAAGAGGATGTTATGTAATATATATATAGACAGTTGCTTAAGACCTTTAACTGAGTATTGTGAATTTAAAGTGGACTGATGCTGGTAGATAGCTAACACAACAGTGGTTGGTGAGAAACACTGTGAGAATGATTTTAGCGAGTAATATCTGGGATTTTTTTCACGGGTCAAATTGTACAAACAAATTTGTACATTGTTAAATGACTTATTTTTTGACGTCAAAGATTTGCTAAACCTCTCTATTTAAGTGTGTGTTTGTGTGTGCGTGCGTGTGTGCGTGTGTGCGTGCGTGTGTGTGTGTGTGTGTGTGTGCACGTGTTTGTGAGAGTATGAGTGAGCTTGCATCAGCATTGTTGCAGGAGTACACTGACAGACAGCTGTGACACTGGTTTCATGATCACCGTTTGGCCCGCTGCAGTGCGACAAACGCAGAGCTCGTGTTTGTCTGGATGTGTGGGGTTTCATTTGTTTTTGTTGTTTTTTGCCTCTAACAATCTACCTCTCACACTTTCTTTTTTCCTCGCTTCTCACACAGCTTGTCATCCTTGTGTCATTTTTTTTCCATCTCTGATCTATCTGCACAATTTTATCCCCCCCGCCCCTTTTTTTTTTTGCCAGTCCATAAGTCCGAACTAACTTAGTCTCATTTGTGTGGCTCTACCTCAGTGTCAGATGAGCTTGGTGCCAAATTGACCGTCCGCTGTTATTTCTCACCTCGCATTTTCATTTACTGAGCTGACCTGAACCTGATACACAGTGATGTGAGTAACTGCAGTAAGAGTGCAGCCTTTAGTTTGCGGGTTCGGCATTAAAAGCCTTGCTCAAAGGCACCTCACTGGTCAGATTTGACTTTCCCGACCTTCTGCTGCCATCAAACATGCAGGTTTCTCCCCTTTCCTGCTCGAGTGCATCGAATGCCACTTTGTCTCACGGTTCCTCCTGTCCGTCGTCTTCGCTCAGAACTGTTGAATGAGTTTGTGACCTTGTCTTTATTTGTGTTGCACTCTTTGATGCTGTGTTTGTTTACCTCTCAATAAAACTCCGGTCTTCTCTTCTCTTCTTCTTCTCCTCCTCCTCATTTTACTGTCTTTTCCAAACACTCACTGTGTGACTGTCCCTGGTGTCGATGCAAATTCGCCTGCAAATGACTGAGAAATGTAATGCTATGATTTACCCTGAATTTAGGATTATGCAGTACAATTAATAGAAGGATTTGCAAGACACAGATTTTCCTATTTCTTTTATTCTTTTATTACGATTAATTTCCAACTTTGACTTTTACTAACATTTCAGTACAGCTTCTTTCCTTTTTTCCTCCTGCTATTTTTGCTATTCTTCTTCTTCTTCTTCTTCTTTCTAACCTGCACCAATGTAGAAAATATAGAATATATGATATCTTGGCCTGTCTTCTGCTGTAATTTCCTCTCTACTTAGTAATTGCTTGCCTGACCCTTTCTTTGTTAATCACTTAGTGGCCTTTAGTTGCAGGACCAGAATCTTGACTTTAATAAGTCTCCTCTCTGGTTGAATCATTTGCTTATAGATTTCTTTTGCATGATGCAGAATTTTCCTTCTTCTTTTCTCTCTTGCTCTCTCTCTATGTGATGTAGATCTAGCTTTCTGTTGCTCTTTGAGGGTTCACTTCTGCGCTTAATTTGCTCTGACTTTGTTTCCGAACTCTTGACTTATATTTTCGCAGCTTTACTTTTTCCTCTCACTTTTTGCTTTGTAGTTTTTCTTTGTAGTTTATTTTTTCTCATGCTTTGAAACAGGCGGGTTACGCTAAACTGATCACATCTATTCACTTTACACTTGAAATATTGGGGAGACCTGGGTTATTTGGCACTCTTGGATTTTTGTCTGGAATGATTCATGTGAGGATATACAAACAAGCAGAAGATAAAAGTAACAAGTATCTCATCTCAAGCATTTTTAATAATTTCACATTAAGTCCACAGACCACTTTTTTTAAATTTCTATTCAGTAAAGCTAGTAACATTGAAAAATAGATGACTGCAGAAAACTTAACTTTGTTTCTGTTATCTTAACAGCACAAGAAAATAGCTCTGTACAAACCATGGTCTCCCCAATACAGCCATTTACTCAGGTGTAAGAATATTGACAATCAACATGTCTTTTTGAGAACTCATGGCCATTTACTATGAATATTGCTTATGAATTCATATGGTTTGACTGCAATTACGTGACTGAAGTTGATTTAAAAGGTACAGTACTTTGTATCATCAAACTCTTTGTCAGTGGTTTATGCAGCGCCCCCTTGATTCAAACCTCGAGTCACTCTGCATGATTTCCTGCATGTTTCTTTGGCTTTAAACTGAGATGCGGAGTTCTTTCCTCTCCTTTCATTGCATGAGTCAGTATTTTTCATTTCTCAGCCATTTGATCTTCTCTGTACTGTTCCTTTTACTTCCAAATTTCCATACTTATTTTCCCTCTCATGATACTTTCCTGCAGCTAAATTTCATCTCACTTAAATGTGCTTGAATTACAATGTCAGATGGCATTTAAAGCAAATGAAGCCACTGCTTCGAAACACCTCACATAACTTAGTGTCACAGGTGCCTCTCATTGGAAATGTTTCACAATAAACTGCAAACCTAAATCCACAATCCTGGCCTGGTTTTCTTGCTGAGTAAATTCTTACTTTTATACGGTTGGTAACATGTGTTACGTGATTTTAAAAACAATTTACACCGGATGCCCATTTTATTTTTTATTTTATTTCTTTTCAAAATTTAATATGTACACAATATTTACAAAATGGCAGTCTATCAAATCAGATCTGTAGAGGCATGGGAAATGGGGATAGGGAGGAGGCATTGCAGATAAACATTTGTTAGTCAGCTGCAACATAGTTGCAGATGCAATACTTACTAGACACTGACTAGTTGCACTGTAAAACATACTCAACATGAAAGGAAATTAATAAAGACTCGGGGGCGAGGGGCATGCAGGAAGAGGAAAAGAGAAAAGGCGAACAGAAGTGAAATTTAAATGAGGATGAGTTAAAAAGGAAATGAAGACAGTGAAGTGGGAGACACGGAAGTTTTCGGTGTAAAACATTCAATAGGAAGCAACAAAGACTGATGAGGGGATGTGGGTGGGGGAGGGGGGCATACTGTGTGTATATATACTCTAAACATGACTCAGGCATCAGAGGAAAAACATCCAAAATGAAAATGTGTTTTGTTAGTTGTCTGGGGTGAATATTCTACAACACAAATAAAGGAAATAAAAAAATAAAAAGGAATCATCCTGGGCTCTTATGTGTGGAGAACCTGAGACAGCAGATGCGCACACTTTCAACCTGCTTACGCTTGCACAAACCAAAAGGAAACAACCATCACAGTCAAAGAAAGCAAAAGATCATCTTAGCATGGCAGCACACACCAACGCTTGTCAAATGAGAAACTTTTCCTAAATAAGCCTGCATACTAACAAAAGAGCATCACTAGAAATGAATTTTGGGGTTAGGAATATGTTCTGCATGTCCAGTTCTCTTATGTTTATCTAGCAAATCAGCCGATGACACCTGACTATCAGCAAATTCAGATAAAGAAAATTAGGGGTAAATTTCAACAGTAAGCAAATGTAGATGTATTCTTTTAAAAATCTATCTGGACAAACAAAACACAGCAACTTAGTCAATCATGGAACATCATTTTTGCACTGTCAACATGTAGCAAGAAAGAAAAAAACCAAAACAAAAACAAAAAAACACCACCACACATTTGAAAATATTTGGGTTAGCAGCAAATCACATAAGCAGCAGGTCAACATTTTTCCCACATTTCATCATGAGGCTTCCGTGTATTTCGCCAGCTGAACGGCTTCAACTTGAGTGAGTGGCTCAAACCAAGACTTGGATTTGCTCACAATTCACTCTCCTCGGTTGATGCCCGCAGGAGGCGGCGACAGCCGAGGCGGCGCCCCCACTTTACATCGCTCCGCGTGCTCCTGCAATGCAGCAGTGTTAGCAGCTGGAGAATGAGACATCTGGTGGTGCGAGAGGAGAGTTTTGCCGGGTGAAGGGCAGGGAGGAGCAAAGAGGGGACAGGGGACGAGGTAACAGAAGGGGGAAGAGAGAAATCATGTTGAGATCAATTGTCATTCAAACAAACGGTGAACAATCAGCAGTTTGCAAAACAGTTAAAAACAGGGTTACAAGGGTGTTCCGTCAACCTGATTTTGTCACCAAATTCAGGAGGAATAGACGCGGCCAATTTGTTTTCCGTCTTGAGATTGCACATTGCACCTTGGCAAGATTTAGTTTGGGAGCCTGTGGTGGTTTTGGTGAATCCCAAGTAAAACTGGCATTTATTTTGTGTGCACACAATTCTGTCCAGATCTGTCTGCATTTATCTTCATATTGAGACATCATGGTTTAGTAGTTTTGTCACCCACAGGGTGGAAAAAACACTTACCCATGTGCAACAAAAAACAAACAAAACCCACCTACACTACACACAAAACAGAAATTTTAGCAATATCATACAGTATTTACAAAAATATACTCTGTATTTGGACAACAAGTAGATTGTACAGCAAGTTTCCTGAACACCTCCGGTTTAATATTTCAGAGGTATTAATACTGTTTGAATGAAAAATAAATGAATTCACTACCTTCTTTTACTCAATTTCAATATATTTCTATACAAGGTCCCAAATTTTAGCATACAACAGGGAGAAGCATAAAAAGTGTCATCCCATTGTAAAAGCTTTTGGTTAGAGACGCTTCTGACATTTACTGGCCGTATGAGCATGACTCTGTAGTTTAGCAACCCCCCATCAAAATAATCTACAAAATTATTCCAATTACTAAGCACCAAAATCTTGAAGGTAAATAGACAACTTACAATGGAAGGACTAAATTCCTCCTCATTTCAACTTTTACAATTTTTAACTTGGGGAGGCTGGTGTCTGTACACTGGAATGAGTTTACAATTCCTGTTTTTACCATACTAAAAAAGGACATTCATCTTGCATCTCCCTTTTTATAAAGATGCTGTCTACATCACTTTAGAATTCATGTTCTGAAATATAAATACTTTGACATTTAAGACAGCAGCATGTATCTGTGCAGAAAAATGGCTGGAATTTTACAGACTACATTTTTGGTAGAGGGTGTAGTCAAAATTTGATTTACTCAATTCATTGACGAATATCAAGTGGTTAATTTCCATGAAAAAAGCATCAGTGTGGCTCCATGAATATTTCTGCTTTTGCCAAGACAAAAAGGCAAATGCTGCTGTCCGACCCCACCAAAACCACAAGACACGAGGCAACATCTCTGTACTGCGCTCCAACTCCTGATAGGTCTCCATCTCTTACCAGCCTTGCAGACTTAAGATCCAGGTGAAATATACAAACCACACATCACCATTCCTTCTTGAAGAGGCAGCACGCTTCCTTGGCTGCACCGCTACGGAGGCTTCACCTTCAGCTTGCTTTCACAAGGGCAACTTGCGTGCCCCTGTTCCGTTAAGAGCTGGTGATGTTTTAAGGAAATCAGCATGGATGTGCAGATGCGGCGGGAACTTCCACCTGAGGTTGCTGGGAGTGCTCTCTCTGCGTGTGGCTGCCTTGGGGCTAAAGATGGGGCTTAGCTTCAGGGGCTTGGAAATGTGAGGAGATCACTGATGACGAACACTTGCCTGCATCTCTTCGCATGCAAAAAGTCAGTGCCCATCCTTTTCCAGCAGGAGGAAAAGGGATAAATATTAATTAAAACCAGGGGATTCCAGTCCGTAGCCTTGGTGGGCCATGTGGATGGGGACGAGGAGAAGGATGAGCAGCTAACTGTGGACACTTTGAGGAGACAGGTTGGAGGGCAGGAGAGCGTGACATACAAACCAAGACCTCTTCAACATGCCGGCATCTTCACACAGTGTGGTCAGTCTCTGGGGGGGGGGGGGGGGGAAAGTTGACCTGACTCTGTGGTCTTGACTTCAAACAGGAGCACTGGATGACTTGAACAGCTGCTTTTTGTTTCTCTTTTGGTTGACACGTCTTGAAACTTCAGGTCTTGGAGCTGTTGACTTGAAGGAGGAGAGAACATAACAGAACACTGTTAGCTTTGACATCTGACGGTGGTTATAGGACAGGAACCATGATGGTGAGCGCCTCCCTGATCTGCTTCTGTGACTTCTTGGCCTCTAAGTTGCTGCGATATGCTGACAGCTGAGGATAATCCCAAACCTAAACCCTTCTCTCTCATTTCTCTTGCTTCGTAACTGTATCTAGACCACTTGGGCATCAGATGTAAGAAAGTCTGCATACACTGTAGCCTAATTGTCAGACAACTGCATATGCATCCTAAAATCTAGATGTAGTGGAGTTACTGGCATTCATCTGTCTATACGGGTCTGATCTGTTAGTTGGTCTGCCACTGCTACACTGTGTGGACTGGCTGAGGTGTCTGAAGTGCACTGTATTCAATATTCAGGATCCGTGCTGGTCCCAAAGCATCTCCTTTCACTGTGCTACCCCCACCCCCTCAGGAGGCAGCCAAAACGGCTGTGCTGATTTTGCAGTCTATCTTTTTGGTGTCCGAGGGGGTGAAGGTGACACCCAGCCCAGTAAGAAACTCCATACAGGAGTCTAAACAAGAGAAGCCCAGATTGGACTGCACATACTGCACCGGCACATCAGGCCTAAACCTGCAGACACGGGGGAAAAAGAGAAAACACAAACGAAAAAAAGGTCAGAAAATACATTATCTGGATTCCATATCTGTAAACATCTTGCTAAACCATGTCTTACGTTTTGACTATGGCCCGGAGTGCAATCTTTCTCTCTCTCTCTACAAACTTGTCAATAAGGTATGAGGCCATGCGCGGAGCTTCCTGATACAGCTTAAAGAAACGGCGATAGTTTCCCAACGCCCAGGCAGCACGGAGTGCAAGAGCATGGGCCACACAATCATCTGCCCGCAGTGCTGGTGTCAAGTATACCAACTCAGTGGTCAGATCTGGAGGTTAAGAGGGACGACATGGTTAAAATGTGGAAGCAAAATGTGTAAAAGTTGGGGTTGTGTAATAATGACTAAAAAAAAAAAGAGGCATGAATATACCTCCAGAATTTTTAGTGAAGATGTAGTACAGCAATCTGTATGCTGTAAACTCTCCAATGTTCTCGGATGGATTATCCTTATACAAGGCCTTTAGCTGAGTCTGGCATTGGTTGAACTCCTCATGGTCACCCTGAAAACAACATTCACTTAGTATCTGGAGGAGGAAGGAAAAAAAAAAAAAAAAAAGACACCTGATACGACAGGGCTCCTGGAGCGCTTCCTCACCTTTTCCAGAGCAATACGTGCATGACACTCGTACACTTCCACTGTGAACTCAGTACGAACTCCCTGGACCTGCATGGTTGAATAGAAAGACAAATCAGAAAAACAAAAACAAAACAAAGAATAAAATGTTCATGTGTGATATACTGTAAAAGCATCATCAATCAAGAGAGCCGACCGTAAGGTCCTGTCGTATGGACTTCATCTGTTCACAGGCGTAAACGTAGTCCTGGTGGGTTTTCCAGTGGGCTTTAACAGCCTGTAAAGATTTTTTCAGCACCTGAGAAAAAAAAGTGAAAACAAGTTCAGATACAGAAGAAAGCTTGAATCCTGATGCTTAATAGTGTGAAGTGTGGTGCTGCCTGATGAAACTGGGCTGATTGACCAACTTCTTAAATTAAACTTTTAATTTAAATATCTTTATGTAAAGTTTTAAAGTAAAAAGTAAATGTCATTAGAGAAAATCAGATTTTTTTTCTAATTTCAAGGTTTATGTGTTTGATGTCACAAAAACAACATTTTATCAGTTGAAGATCAACCCCAAATAGTTTCTCTCTCAACAAAACCAAACAATGCACACTCATAATGAGCAGGCTACAATTATAACACACTAGCTTCTGGTCAAAAACACTGTTGATTAAATTTGACACAGCCAAAGTGGTAAAATCTAAATGTGACCGATCAAAACTTGTGGATGGTTTGGCGCAGCACTCCCACAAGTGTCAGTTGAAAAGCCTATCGGATATGCTTTTGGTTTATTAGCCAAAGAAAATCCTCATCTCTCTCCTCTCTTCTTTGCTCCACAAAGCAGAGGGTTGCTGGCTTCAGCCATTATGCTCCGAGACTCAGACAGGTGCTGATAAAATTGATGGTTTCCAAAAGTAAACACAATGTCCATCTATTCCATCTGGCTTTTATATATTTATTCATTATATAGTTTTTTGAAACAATAATCTTACCGACTACATCAGAATTTTTCTGTTGATCCTTATTTCACTGATTACTTTTTTGGTTGATTCAATTTGACTGATTTAAGAGGCTGAGTATAACAAGAGTGCAAAGAGGAGAGTGGAACTTACATGGACGGGGCGAACGGTGGAGGGGTCAGGAGCACAGGTGAGCCTCAGGTAGGACTTGGTGATGTCCTGACATGTTCCAACAATGGGGCAGTCCTCCCAGCTGAGGCCCTCCTGTGTCCCATCAGGTAACTCCAGGGCATTGATAGAGAGAACCAAGGGCTCAGAGCGAAGCTGCTTGTGGAAGCGAGCTGCTCTACTCTGCTTTTTGGCTTCTCTATTAGGGTCATGGAAATCCAGACCAGCACTGCCACCTTTCCTCTTCTTACTGACAGCTGAATTTGAATCATCCATGTTCCTGGGAGAATTGGAAAGGGATTATAGAGCACCTATCCCAATGACAGTGCAGCACAAGGAAAACAAACTCCTCCATTTGAGCGTTTATAAAAACGTGTCATAATTCCAAAAAAATTGAGATCTCAACCCGCATATCATGGTCAGTTAGTTCTCTCCTCGGCAGAGGGATCAGACCTCAAGAGTCACATGAAGTATCAAAGACGGACCTAGGTGTACAGTTTTTCCTGGGTATATGTAAAGGTTATCAACATCATAGCGTATCTCTGAGACATAACATCCTTGAATGGTGGCAGGGATCTAACTGTAATGTGACCAGACAGATACCACTGAAACAATCTGATGAATGCGACTGCGCATACATCAACATAATGGCTAAAAGAATAGCAGAATAGTGTTACTAGCCATTGCACGCCACAGTTACATTAATTTGTAATCAACAAAAAATCTGGACATGAATGCATTTGTAATTACCGCCTCCCTCTGTTGGCCTTTCCACCTCTTCCTCGTCCCCGCTCACCACCGCGTCCTCGATCTCTGTCATTACCACGGCCACGAGCCCCTTTCTGTCGCCTAGACAGCTGAGGTCTAAGGTCACTGGAGATGCTGCTGTCTGACTGCGAGCCAGAATCACTGAAAACACGGAGGAGACATGAGACAATTAGAAAGGAAATGACCAGGGTTTCTACAATGGGTTGGGTGCGGAGGGGAGTGAGATTCATTATCTTACCTGCGCCTGTGCCTCTGGTTGCTGCGGTCCCTGTGTCTACCATGGGAGGGCGATGGTGAGCGGGAGGATGAGCGGGAGGAACTGGAAGATGGACTCCTCTGAGAAAAGATATTCCTGTAGTGGCCCAGTCTGTGTCCACCGCCCCTACCCCGAGAAGCCGCTGCCATACTTCCACCACGGCTAACTGAACCATCTGCGGTCCTCTGGGGTGGAATAGCTTCCCAACGAGACTGCTTTGCCCTCAGTCTACAAAGAAAAAAGAAAAAATTTCAATGCATGTTCATCTTGCAGCTAAAAAAAAGGCTAAATACATCATACTGAGTCCACAAATATTCAATGGAAAGCATCAAGTTTGTTGCAATTCAAACTACAAAGAAATATATAACCAAAACCTTATCAGAATACAGTACATTAATTGTGTTACATCTACAGAGCTAATGAGAATTAGTTCGAGTAAACAGCAAAAGGTCACCTCTTAAGGTAACCATTTACAGGTAACAATACAGCATTAACAAAGCAAACACTATTCTACCATTAAACTCACTCTGGCAACGGCTCACGGGTCCAATCAATGGTGTAAGCAGACCCATCTTTTAACCGGTCCTGCAGAAATTCCTTCAGCACTTTCTCTGTGCGATCTTTGTCTTCCTCTGTCTCGCAGGCTGTAAAACAACGCTGCACATATTCTTTCATGGCTTGAGGCCAGTCCTGCGGTCTGTGGACAAAACATTACAGGTTAGGGCCCATTTCCTGTAAAAAGTCAGTAGACTGTTAGAAAGTCCAGCTCTTACCTTGTCTGAGCACCTCCAGGTGCAGCACTGGCAGAAGCCGGGGAAGATGGGGCAGGATTCAGTCCGGACGGCTGCTCACCTGGAGGGAAAGCCTGATTGGAAATTGGGGAGCATTGTACCTGATAGGGCCTCTTGGGAATATTGAACTTCACAGCAGTGGTCCCAGGTGCCTCTGATGACAAAATGATAAAAAAAAAAATTCCTGAAAAGTTTTTTTTTTTCCTTTTCATAGAAACGTATAACTAAATTAATGACCATGGGGAAACATCATCATAAGGATGTCTGGCTTGCGGTTACAATACTTATCTAAACTACCTCCAGAAACAAGGAATGAAGGGTTAAGGGTTGTCAAGGGTTAAAACAATGATAAAACACCACAGTATTTCTGCTGAGAAAATGTTATTTAATGAGCTGCCAAACAAAGTTTAACAGTTAAAGTCTTACGTTTCATATGATGCCAGAGTTGCTGTCCTTGTTTTTTATTTTTGTTGGCCTCTCCTCTGCCTAGTCCTTGTACATACTGGTGGCCTTGTTGGGAAGAATTCTGTGCTGGCTGATAGGTGTTCTGGGCCTGAAAACCCTGTCCATAGTTTGGCATTCCCTGGGAATGATTGTAAACCTGGATGTGGTTGGGGTCACCGGGCGGATATGGTATGGAGTTGTTGGCATTGTAAGCATTTTGTGATGGAGGAGGGGGGTACTGGGAGTTGGGTGGGGGAGGAATGGGTGGGGGTGGAGGAGGAGGGGGTTTCTCTGAGGTAGTTGGGCTCTGTGGTGGTTGAGGAGCAGGGGGAGCAGGTTGTGGTTGCGATGCGTAGGGTGGGGGCTGGTCCTCCATTCCAGGCACTGGAGGAGGCTGAGAACAGACATAAGGAATAAAGCCATTTTAATAATCCACCAAAATACTAACTGCACACAAAAATGTTTAGTAGAAATTACAGAAGTGTACTGGGAATTATGTTGTAAATGATTACACCAAATGTATTGCTGAAAAATAAGAATATATACATATCATATAACCTAATTTCATACACACATCCACATGGCTGAAAAGGTTGGATTACTGATCATGTTTGTTGATTAGGAATAGGAATTGAAAAGATTTTATTGATACAAAAACATTTAATTCTCTATAACAGTCAGTCCATATCTTCTGCAAGTTTTTTATTAATCCACCAATTCTATCGCTTGATGTATTGCAGCCTGAGAGCTAAGGGGAGGAAAAATCTGTCATCACTAAGGATGAAATAAGGGAATATTTTGTATGGCAAATGTTTTTAGATTGGATAGGATTTGTCTGCCTGCCTGCACTCATACATCTATCACAAGACAGTTACCATCTATAAACAGACATGTGGCTTGGTGACAAGCAGTGGAACTTGCACATAGATTATTAAATACATGGCAGTGCTGGAAATCAAGTTGCTTAGAAAGATGTTTCACTAACATTGTTGGTGTTTCCACGTTTACTTTAAATGATCCTTTCACAGATGCTACATTCAGCACTGCTACCACGACCCCTCCCTTTTTTAAAAAACAAACTTGTTTTGCAGTAGGTAACCATCAGAAAAACATGCTTAAATCAACAAAAGAAACTGGTAAGCTTGGAGGAATTCGATTCTGATGCAACAAACATTTAGAAACAGGCTAATGATACCCATCCCTTCATGAGATTCTAAAACAGACCGTGGAATTAGTCAAGAGCTGATGTTTCTGATTTTGTAAAACTAAAGGGTGGTTGATAAAATCATCTTAGGTGAGCCAGCTTAGGTTCACGACTATACCTGCTGGGTGTGAAAGAGGTCTATATATTCCTACAAAGTACACATTTGGTTACAAACTGCTTGTTACATACCTGTCCATTTGAGGTTGGAGTACCCGGGTAAGGACCTGGGGGTACACCATACTGATTTGGTGAATATGCAGCTCCGTACTGTAAATGCAGAGACAATCATGTCATTTTTTGTGCAAATGGAACTTTAGAACCAACCACCATGCCCTCAGCATCGGAGTTTCTTGTGGGAAAAATACAAACACAAGACCTACAACAGTGAAATGTCATGCATACGCTTGTCAGAAAAAATCCTTTTCTATACTTACTGGAGACATGGGGTAGTAGTAATTATAGGGGTATGTATATCCAGGATACTGCTGCTGATTTTGCTGGTACCACTGATAATATTGTTGCTGCTGCATGGCTGCAGAGTCAGTCACTGCTGGCTGAAACTGACCAGCCTGAAATTACAAACAAACAGTCACTAAATGTCCTATGATGCAGTTAATGCTAATCAGTAAACATAGCACTGATCATCATTCAGGAGCTTGTTGAAAAAAAACAAAACAAAAACAAATCCAGTTTCTTAAATCTTTATGGAATTGTTGAAGCAAGCAATGCTTACAATTGCTTAATACAAAACAGAAAACAATGGATTAACTTTGAGGGCTGACATTGTCTTACAACAGCAAAAAAAAGAGGTTTAAAACAGGGTTGAACAAAGTATAGATTTACTTTGTTCCCAAGCTTAAGAAAGCTTGAATGTCCGGAGACAGCCACCATGTCATACAGTCATGTTATCAAAGCAGTCATGACATCAAAGCTCAGTTCACTGCATGATGCCATACAGCTCAGCATGAGCTGCATTCACACCCAGTCCTTCCATTTATTTCTCTGTTAAGTTTCGCTTCGATGCAGAGTCTGATATGTGCTTGCATCATACAACACAACATTTCAATGCCAGATCCAAGAAAAGTGAGGAGTCATGCACTACTACCTCTGCTGCTGTGCGGCTGGCCTGTGAGGTCTTGGCAGGGCTCTGGCTCTTGTTAATGGAGGCGAGCGCTTGCCTTGCTTTCTCCCATTCTGGATTTTCATGAACTTGGCCGTTTCCAGCTGCACCGTAGGACCTGTCAAAGTAAGAATAATCAACCAAAAGGTATTTGTGCACCGAGTGCGCAAAAACTGGCTTGACGCAAAAAAACAAACGAACCATTTGGGGTCAGAAATCAAATATTTAACACATTAAAATTTCTGTAATAATTTTGTCAGGTATTTCCAAACTAACTGTTTAGTTTGACGTGAGTGTTATTTGTAGCAGCACAAAGCAATCGGATTTCAAGGATAATTTCAGTTAGCTAGACCAGTGGCCTGCACGTAGCTACTAGGTGATCTTGTAAACACCGTGAGCTGACCCATGGCTACATTATTAACGTATGTTTTCGACCGGTTGTGAACTTAAAGAATCTTAACATGTCATATTAAATCAAGGAATCGTGTGTATTTTCAGCTTTCTGTTGTCAGAAAGTGTGACATACCAGTTAGCTGTTGGTGTTGCTTGTGTCGCGTTGGCCGCCATTTCGCTTCAGACCAGTTAGCTTTGGAGAGCTAACGCTGGGGCGCTTATTGGCTAGCTCGCTAGCTAGCGAAGAACGAGACGAGCGTCGTTTGCTCTCTGTTGCTACAGCGGGAGACAAAAAAAAAACGTATGAACTCCGACAGGACGACTAATTGTCAGGTTACGAGAACCGACAGGAAACCGACCGTGACTGTGTCACCTGTCCACGCTTAGTCTACCACGACTGAATGTAGACAGAAACTATTGCAACGGACGTGTGTGGTTCCTTCCGTTTCCATTACCTTCCAAGTGAGTCTGACTGGCGATACAAAATGGCAGGTCTGCAAAATCGGACAAGTGACGCGCTACTGTTACCAAAGACCGTGGGGGTTTTCTGCCCAGAGTACATCCTTACAGGCTACGCTCCGCCAATTAAACACCCAGCTCTAGGTCTTGCTGACAAAGCGACGCCTTTGAACTTAAACGGTGGGATTTTCCCCCCCTTTGTTTTTGCGTTTACTTGTCCAAAGAGGGAATTAAAAGGGAGAAATACCAGTTTCCAAGTCTACCACAATCATACATTGTCAACAACTGATAAATACCACGCTCACACTAGCTCATATTGCTAATGAGTTGTCACCACGATTAGAAATAAAACTTTAACAAAATGGATCTTGTTTGGAGAGGTTGGTATAATTCGTTCTCAAACAGTGTTGGTGCCAAATTCAGTTGTTGTATGTTAAGGTCAGTAAACAAGCGTCTACCTTTATGATGTTATGCAGACTTGACATCCAAGTAGTGAAAGTCCTGCTATTCGGGCATCAAAGCACACTATACTGTGTGAATACGTTTTGGTGATGATTTGGGGACGATGGTGATTTGGAGATCTAAGCTGGAAAAGTGACTTTGAGTTGAAATCAGGAAGAATAGGCTTATTCATGGTTTTCTTCCTGCACTAGAGTATAGCTATTATAGTATAGTTACTTCCTACTCCATTCAATATATACAAGTTAATCCAGGGTTCACCTTAATTTACCATGTTTGTAATCTGCCTCAAGGCCACCACACAGGATTAATGGGGGTTTTTTTTATTAAAATTTTAAGATTTGACCAATTCTATACAACAGGGCGATTACATAAAACTATATCCTCTCCTCTGCTGCCCCCGCACACATGTACTGTATATTCAGTATGGCAACATTACACTCACCTGTGTGTGTGAAGCATAAAGCATAAACATGCTGCATTAGAAAATGCCCCAAAAAACATTGACATACAGTATAATGCCACATGCAGGTTCAGTAATATTTCTTTTCTGCAAAATAATGATTAATCAGTTGAATTTTAACCCAGTGCTGAACACTGAATTTGGAATTAGTAAATATAAAACA
>CAAKHG010012756.1:1755-15494 GCA_901007715.1 Dactylopterus volitans | reverse complement strand
CCCCCCCCCCCCCCCCCCCGGCCCCCCTTCCTGGTTTATTGATGAAGCCCTGTGCCAGTGGGGCTGTATTTTTTAAATACTGCATGCGCGCCGGCGAGAATAGATGTGATGTTTTCGAGATGACGGGAAATTAAAATGTATTAAATCAGACATGCGAGCACCTTATTGCGTTGGACAGGGAATTTATAGCCGCATTTCAAATGATTAATCGGGCCAAACCCGGGCCTTCTGAGCGTCGCCAGTCGGGAAGCATTTTTTAAACACTCACGCAGAGGCGGCGAGAAATTTTTTTTTTTCTTTCCCCCCTCTTCCTAACATAATGTCATTATGTTTCCACAGCGGCATCAGTCTGCAGTAAACTAAAAAGACGATGATTACTGTGTATTTTTCACTATAAACTGCATCGCGCGCTCACCAGCGCTCGGCCGGCTCTCGTTTAGCTTCTCGCCGCCGCCGCCGCCGCCGCGTTAAGACGGTCGGCACCTGCAGTAAAAACTAATGGCTTCATTAAAAAAAGCGTGTCGCAAATACAGGTTGCTGTAAATTGACTATTAAAAGTTAATTGCCCTTTCTGACTTAATTGATCATTTGAGCATTTGTAATTTGAGATATATTAAACTTCGGCGACGGAGGCATGCGAAACGCCGTTGTGGACTTTGGTGTAATACGAGGCTGTGTCACTAGGGGGGGGGCTAATTCGCCCGTTCCCAAGGATTACAGGTGAATGTTTTTAATAACCTGCGCGCGCGTTATTAAACGCGTTCGGTCCGGGAATCCTGAGATGTAGCCAACAAAATGAATAAACGCCGGCGGCGGCTGACACACGCCGATCAAGCATAACATTGTGACCACTGCGTGTTTACTTCAGGACACAATGCAACAGCCCTGAAATAAAGTCTCCCTTCAGGCGATTTATGTTGAAATTTTCCCGAATAGTTTGGTCACTCATATGCATGCGGGTGAGCCAAATAAGAAAAAAAAACACCCGGCGGAGCTCAACAAATTACACCACAAATTATAGTCACAATAACAATCAACAATAAATATTCAACATAAAACTCCTCCTGAAGGGCGGATTGATTGCAGGGTTGTTGCATTATATTCCATTGTTCCGGTTTGTAATTCGGGACGCTGTCGAAGTGTACTGGCTTACACTGAGAGGTGCGCCTAACATTTTGGCACCCTAGTGCATGCGACCAAAATATTAGGGACACTTTATCGCAGGGTTGCGTCATCATATTCTGCGGTCAGCATGCGGTGGTCATAATGTTATGGCTGATCGCTGCATAGCAGGAGGCGATTCCGAACACAGCCAGAGTCAACGATCCAGATCTTTCGAGTCATAACTATTTTATTTGGGCAAGTTGTAAATCTAATTTATGCTGTTGATGACAGACGAAACATCTAACATGATCAAAATCATATTTTATTAGGAAACATGGCAACCTTATTTGATCGGATGCTTTGATTGAGCGGAGATGCCGGCTATTCTGAAGAAGCCTTGGAATATTACTGTAAATTGAGCACACGAGCACACACACGAGCACACACACACACACACACCGGGCAAGCGAAGAAGCAGCAGCTTGGACGCTGCCGAGCTCGCAGCGGTGAGATCAGACGCTGACCTCCCCTGCTGCATGAGTTCACCCTCCCACCGCCGCCTGCAGCTTCTCCCTGGAGGTTCCGGAGTTTCTCAGGCAGGCGGCCCGGTCCTCGCTTATCATGCCTTTGGATCGCGGATAAAGGCAACAATTGATCCATTATCTTTGAGCATCAGCTACCCCCCGCCCCCGGAGGCCGAGACGGATACTTGTCAGGGTTTGGTAGCGTAAGTGGGCAAACACTCAAGGTTAGACGCGAGAGGGCGAGATAAAAGGCGGACCCGTTCGATTCCGAAAGCGCGGTTTTTAAACGGCTGAATCCTCGCGTAGCAGCCGACCGCTGAAGCCTATCAAGCCCATCGCGCTTGCACGCTAATCGGAACCCTCGCTGCCGCTCGGATGGGCGAGCGACGGAGAACAGCCGGTCGGTACCTCGGAAAAAAAAAATCCTCCACCAGCCCCCACCGTGTAATTTCCAGCGGAGCCGAACATTCTTTTATGCCATTCATCAAAAAATCCCGACCAAAAGCAGCTTCTCGGTAGCGGTTTCACTTCCTCAATAGATGGAAAAGGCGCTGGTGGTGGTGGGTGGGTGGGTGGGTGGGGGTCCATTTTCTAGTTCAAGGGAATTCAAATAAGGGGAGGAAACGAGGGGCTTATCTGATCAGACGCGAGGCCTTTGAACAGAAGTGCTGACATGATCATTAAATTGTAGCGCGCCGCAGACAGTCATACAGCGCGGCACTGATACTTTTGTTCACCTATTGGCAGCATAATAGATTAGACGAGCCTTTGACTCCACATGCTCGCCTTGCAATTTTTTTTCTTTTTTTTTTGTTATTTAAAAGCTCGCGATGGCGCGGGGGTGTTCCTCCGGACGGGTCCGATTGAATATTCATGCCATGAATACTTAACACTGCTTCTTAACCCCCCTGATGCAGCAAATGGCTTTGACCGACCGGAGGAGGGTTCCACGCAATCTGGCGTCTTGGCACTTTTCCATCCGCCACGAGAGCAGCCACTTTCCAATTCCACGTATTCGGTCTCAGGGTTTTTTTTTTTTGTTTCTTTGCTTACTAAGGAAAAGGTGGATGTGGAACGGAGGCGGCGGAGATGTGCTGGAATCGATGAGGATGGAGAGGGGAAGAAGATCTCAAGGTGGTCCACAGAAGTTTGTTTGGACTCTGGCATTCAGTCAGAGCTTATTGGCTAAAGCCCCCCACCCCCGTCCCCCCACCCACGCTGCCTGGCTAACAGCCTCCTGGAGCTCCTTGAGGCCCCGTTTCCACTGAGCAGATCATTCCAGTGCGCTTTTTTTTTTGGCGTTTATGTTGATAAAAGTTATGAGTGGTACCAGAGGAACCGAACCATGCCATCATGATTTTGGTAACCCCCCACCCCCTCCGTTGGGGGTACCTGGCACACTGATCTCGTACATCAAGGGTTGAGCTAGACACACCGGACAAACAGATCGAGACGCGACGGCGGCGACAAATCACAAACTCCGTGTTCACATATATCGCCGATTCCACGAGCGGAGGTTCCCGACTCTGCGTTCCTCTGTGGAGATAATTTTGTTCCTCGGACCGCCCAGGAGGTGCAGGCGTTCCACCCAATGAGAAACCAGAAGCTTCCGGCTAGTGGCCGAGCAGCGGTAGTCCGGAAGCCAGAAGCTGGTGGTGTGGACAGAAAGACGTGGAGGACGTGGTAGGTGGAATGAACCCCGCCTTCCGTGTACGGTGCGATCTGCAGAGGAAACGCCGACTAGATCACCATTCTAACGCGGAATGTACCGGACCGGACCGGACAGGAATGAACCGCTTGGTGGAAACGGGCGTTCTGGCGACGCTCGCGTGCACGCGTCACGAACGAGCGCAGTCGTCACGACCCAAACTGAGGAAAACGTTCAACATCTCGAGTGTATTTAATGAAAAGACGGTTCCGCTTGAACCCGAGACGGTGACAGAACATCACAGTATGGCGACACTCACAAAAAAAGAGGTGTAATTATGAAGTCAAATGACCAGCAAGTGTAAATATCCCCATTTACACTCAATTAGTTGCATTTTAATTCAATCAAAAAAGAAAAATGCATCTTAGGGACACGAGGTTTATAATATATTAGGTTTTTAATATTCAATCTGTAGCACTTAATAAGCGGTTGATCATGATGCTGTTGCAACAGACATAAATTAGTAACTTCAGCCTTTTATGAACAGACTCAGAGCTTTTAATGCAGAAACATGAAATAAAAAAAATGTCCAACTACTGAGTCACTTAATTCCGTATCTCTTGCCGTCGCCGTCATACTCGAGTTTCGCCGCCCAATAAGCAGATGACAACAAACTTTACGGCGAGCATCGTGGGGAATCGTCGCCACCTACTGTTAACCCCAGAACACTAACATTAAAATTAGTATCACTATCACTAACGTAAAAGTGTATTTTCCGCGATATATAATATTCTGGATAAAATATAGTTTTTCATCAATTTATGTAAAAGTACAGCACTGGATGCCAAATTGTAGTACTCTTCTTTAATTTCCCAATATACAATATCACATAAAATAAAACAAAAAGGTACCATAGGGGATTCTATCAAAAAGCAGCAAAATTATTGCAAAAATCAGGAATTCCTTAACGAGAAGTTTCCCAAAAAATAAATAAATAAATAATGGAGCTGGGAACTTGTTCTTGAAAATCACAAGACAAGAATCGTGTGGGTGAAAATCACCCGACGCTAGGTTCTCGGGTTGTGTGAATAGGCTGCACGGCACTGAATTAAAAACAAAATCCCCTTCAAAATAAAAGCACAGGATTTTTTTTCCTTAACATTTCTTTCTTTTTTTTTTTTTTTTTTTGGCCACACCACTGAAACTGCGTCAGCGACAATTAATCCGATATGAATTCAATGGCTTGGGGAAACAAAACAAAAGGGCTCAAGGACAGTTATTCGAATGTAGATTTACATTTTTACAGGTTAGCACCATTCCCAAACTCGCAATCATCGACTCATTATGGATTTTTTTTTGGGGAGAAAAAAAAGGCCTTTAGGTAAAGTAAAAAACAAATTACCCTTCGAAGTCACAGAAAGAGACTATATTCTGGGTGAAGGCAGCAGTATTTCTCTTTATGGTTCTGGCCGCCTCAGCGAGCTGAACCGAAATACAATGTGGGAGATGATCGAGTCTTAGTGTCAATACATCACCCCAGAAAATTACCTCTTCTCTGCTTGGCCTACTTTAATCTCGAGCCCTCTATTGAGGGAATGAACACCCTTTCCTCTGTCCTATTGACAACGTAAAATAGGTTTGCCAGCTTGATTGACAACTTTGTCCACCTGACAAAATGTAATGCACTCGAGGACAAAAAAAGGAAAAAAAAAAAAAAAAGATCAAAGATTCTTTGGACTCAATCTCGCGCTGCCGATTACATTTTCTGTGCCGTCTTCTTCTTTATTGTATCAGATGAGTCTTTTGAAGCATTGACGGGGGGGTGGGGGGGTGTTTCATTGTGCGCCGCCTGTATGCTTTGCCGCATGTGGCTGCATAAATATTTGGGTGCATGTTAGAGAGGTAAAAGAAGCCACAAAGCTCTACATTAAAGTTATTACCGTCAGATTCCGCGAACACTGGGACGACTCGCAATGGCAGAAGAGATGAATAATTCAGCCGCACAAATAGCTTTTCAAGGGGGAAAAAAAAAAGGGAAGGGAGGGGGGGCCGAATGTATTCCGAGTTCTGACTGTATTTTTGCTAAATGTCATGAAAACCAATCAAATTCTGCCAACGAGGCATAAATGCGACCGTTATCACTTGAGGCCCTTTTCGCTCAGTGATTTGATTTTCAGTGATAATAAAAAAATAAAATAAAATAGAAAAAAAATTGTTCCGGGGGAGGCAGAGTTCTGGGTATCTTGTGCACGAGTGTTATTTATCTTTTTTTTTTTTTCTCTTATTTTTTGTTCTTAGCCAAAAGTGGTAAGTGATCCACGAAACGTGCACAACACACCCGGTGGTAAACGGGCCGGCGCTCACACGGCGCTTTATTCTTGTGATTTTCGTAAGACTG
Source organism: Dactylopterus volitans (assembly GCA_901007715.1). Taxonomy (NCBI): domain Eukaryota; kingdom Metazoa; phylum Chordata; class Actinopteri; order Syngnathiformes; family Dactylopteridae; genus Dactylopterus; species Dactylopterus volitans. The sequence continues at coordinate 9,820 of CAAKHG010012756.1, read as the reverse complement.
AAAGAACGATTGTGGGAAATAAATACCACAAAAACATAATTTCTCCTGTAAAATTCAACCTGCGCTTCACCAGACCTGTAAATATTGTAACATTTTTTTCTTTCTTTTTTCTTTTATAATATTCCATGTTGAATCCTTGCACAGTGTAAACAAAGTTGAAATTTCATTCTTTGTTTGCAGAAACTTGGCTAATAAAAATAATTTCCGATCTTGTTGCAGGAAATATACTGTTTGTTGTGTCCTGAACATAAAAAAAATAAAAAAAACATTTAGCATTTCTTTACATTGTGCCACATATTGGCTACTCTCCTGAATTAAAAAAATAATAATCAAGTGACACCTCCCACCTCAAATGTCTTATTTACACACAGTGTAATAAGGTGGTGGAACTACGCCCTCTAGTGGGCAGTCAGAAATTGCACCGCCATCCACAACCATGATCCACACAGGATGTTGACATGCTAGCGCGGCTAACTCCGCTCGAATGAAACAAAAACGCGATTAAATGCGTCCACCAGCGTCTCCCACGGGCAGGTAAGGTTATAACAATGCACAAACACAAGCGCAAAGGTTTCATTACTTACTGGCAGAGAGCTGACAGCGTCGACTCAAACTACTTCCATGCTGCCGGGGCCGCGGCGGGCGCGGCGCGCTGCGCTGCGCTGGTGCGTCACGTAAATACGTCCGACCGGAAACGACGTCCGGATTCATAAATTCCTTCATTTTCTTACGTTTCCATTCGTAAAACGCGGGAAAAACGCCAAAACAGTCACATACTGCGTCCGGAATGCCACACCAAACAGTACATACTCAAAAAGTAAACTTGAGTCCGGCACACTTTTCAGCAAATATCGGTAGTGTGCATTTATCCGGACGTACTCCCCAGAGCGCACGCGGCACTTCCTGTTGTTGGGAAGGAACGTTGTTGCCATGGTTGTTACCATGGTGACCACTCCCATCAACGCAGCCGCGCACCGCTCCGCTCTTGACCGTCCACCTTAGCTACCAAACATCGCCACATTGCATTGTGGGGAGTTTCTGCTTAATTAGCGTCCATCAATCCACACTAATACATTTCTCCGGAATGAGTATAGATAGTGCGTACTATTGTGTACATATTCATGTTTCGGACGCACTAAAAATTATCTCACATACTGTTTTTGCGTACTCATTAGGGTGGAAGGATGGAATTTCGGACACAGCGACAGCTACGAAACATTTTAAAACTGGGGGAGTTAAAATCACAGCAAAAAAGATATTTGCTCGATAAAGTTTCATTGAGAAAATAAAAGTTATGACTTAATTTTTTTGAAGCACAGGGAGAAATGAGCTCCACTATAAATGCAGCTGTTTCACAGAGAAGATAACGCCATGACATTAAAAAGAAAAGAAATGCTCTTATTTTCTAGATGGATACAAAAAATTTTGTTTTGGTAATTGAAGCATAATTTGCCCCAGTGTTCTCTTCTTTTTTTTCATCATCATTGCGAGTGTTGATGGCGAAAATGAGATTAAAAAAAAAATTGTGTTCTTCTTCAGGCAAAAAATGGTAAATTTCAGTCAGACCTGCTCCATCACAGAAGAAAAAAAGGAAAAAGAGAAGATGGATGACGGTCACAAAATGTTTTAAATTGTTCTCGCACACAATTGAATTTATTTGAAATTTGATTTATTTAACTGAAATCTCTCAAACATTCCGTGCACGTGGCCCGCCGTTCTAAGGTTCCTCCAGCCAATAGGATGCTTTCCATTTCCAGGTTAAAGAAGAGGTAGAACCCATGTCAGCGTCCAACACAGCAGCGGCGCCGCAGCGTGGAGGGCTCCCAACGAAGCCGCCCCTCAGACCATGAAGAGCCCATAAAGGTCCGTTTCTATGCAGATGAAATTGTGATTTAAATTCTAAACTATGCCGAAGACTCGGAGGACGTTGGTTTCAAATCTTTCAAGATTTCCGTGAGTGAAAACAGCAGCTCGGCGATCGGATGACCGACCGTCATGTTCTCAACCGGCAGAAATGAAAATGTCAGGAGACTGCGGCTAATGTTAGGTGTAAAAGAGAGAAAACAGCATTCATCTGAAAAATTTTTTAACAGACGCTCACGTTGTTGATTGTGCTGAATGCCGCGAGTGATCTCGAGTTCAGTCGGCGCGCGGCTGCAGTCGCCGGATGATGATGGTGATGATGATGAGGCCAAATATTTCATGTTTTTATGGCCTCCTTAATAGTTTTGACAGATTTCCGGCGGCAGTATCGGTGAGATATGGAAGACATGAAACATAACTGCCTGAGGGGGGAGAGGGGGTTTATTCGAGTTCTTTCCACAAAAGAACTCGAATAAACAGCCAATAATTATGTCAGACCTGCTTCTAAATTACTTTAATAGTTTACCTCGTAAATGCGCACGTACACGCATTGCGGCGGCGTTTTAAACCCATAAGTGTTAAATATCTGATCTCAGGTCTGGCGGTTGCAGATGGTGCGGCTTTTTAGAAGATTAGATCAAATTAAAATGTACAATATTGGGTGCCGCAAAGCTTTAAATGATACTGAGGGCCCCTGCACTGGAAATAAAACTTCCATATTTAAGATTTATGTATGAGAAACGTATCCATTCCATCCATTTGGATAATATAATTTTAAAAAACAAACACAAGGCAAATGGGATGCATATCAAATGTAAATGAAAAAAGTTAGAACTGTACTCATTATTAGCACATCGGTATTCATGAGTCATCATTGTAACATCTTATTGGAATGAATTTCAAGTTTTATTCCAGTGGAACACATAACTGGTTAGCTCGCCTTTAAAAAAAATGCACTGGGTTGACTTTTTTCTGTTATTTTTGACTGACAAATATGCATCTCAGTCCGTTTATGAGTTTATTCATGTCAAAGCTACGCAACTCGACTGGATACCTGATGATGATGGTGGACCGGCCGGTGCGGAGCCAGTAATTGGCCGATAACGGTGACGTTCTTAAACCAATCAAAGGTTGTTGTTTGGGGTTTTTTTGCACAGGAGGGGACGAGGCTTCCCGCAATCTAACAAGGAGGAAGCGACAGAACCCAACTCCAAATTCATGTCACTGGAAATAACCAATTCAGAATTGCACATATGGTTCAGGTGACCTCGTTTTTTTTTTGTTTTTTGTTTTTTTCTCTTTTAAACCAGCGTCGGAAAGCAGAAACCGGGCCATCGGCACATCTCGGATTTAAGTATATTTAAGTATATATCTATATATAGCACGACGCTCCGGAACATGGGGGCTCGTGGGTAAAAAAAAAAAAGGGCGCGTGATTGATGAGGCCGTGTAATCCATGTAAAAGTGAAGGTCTCAATCTCTGCCAAGTGCTAACACAAGTGAGGGCGCCGCGTCAGGCGGAGGCGGCGGCGGGGGAGGCAATGACGCCATTCTCGCACCTTGCCAGCGGGATCCTTACCGCCATTTCCATTAAGTCACGGTTGAACCTATTTCATTACTTTACGTGACCTTTACAAAAGGTTAGTTGTAGCGCGGCTGCTGTTATCATTGTTCTCCCGACCGAAACAACGGCGGATCGGCCTTCGCTAAACTAATATATCATAAGCGAGGCGCCGGCGCGCGCGTGTGTGTGTGCGTGTGTGCATGTGTGTGTGTGCGTGCGTGCGGGTGGGTGGCAAGTCAAGTCATAAGTCAAGTGGGAAAGCAGCCATGTTTGGCTCGACTGTGTTTATTTGACAGCTGCGCTTCAGCGTCACTCCTCGGATTAAGATTTCGCAAAAAAAAAACAAAAAAAAAAACGACGATGCATTGTCCCAGATTAAATCACCCCCCCGCCCCCCTCACCCCCCTCTCGACATCGTTAAAACCGCCCTGACACGGCGACACGTGACGAATAACATTCCGCGTTCATCACGTCACCCGAGTCCCACCCGCAATCCCGCTTTGCGCTCCTGAATTCCCATTCTGCGGAGGGGAAGTCGCGTCTCCTAAATTTAGCCTCGGCTTGGGACGAAATTTTGGGGAGGGTGTGTGTGTGTGTGGGGTGGGGGGATCGAATCCGTTGGGATCAAACGTTTGGAACAGAAACCTTTCGCTATTCCAACAGGGGGATTAAGGGAAAAGGGGATACTCATCTTAAAGGATAGAATGAGGTTGGAGAAGTGAGTCCTCCCGAGGAAGCTTTCCGGGGGAGGTGAGCAGGGCTCTGCCAGCGGGGCTTATGCCTGCACCAGAAACAGGGGAGGGGGGAGGTGAGCGGCTGCACTCGCTCGCTCGCTGGCTCCAGACCGGAGTTTGGCTCTGACGTTTCCGAGTGCTGAGGCCCCGTTTCTGAGTCCGCCGAGACGGTCGGCTGCTGGACACGTTGTGGCGCTAAAACGGCTCCCGGTTAGGCAGCGACGGGCGGTAACGGCCAACCCGTGACTGGGTTGTGGGTTTTTTTGTTTTTTTTTATTAGGTCGGACAAAAGTGTTATCGCCAAGACGCGCTCAAACGTGCCAAACGTGAAACTGCCGGGCAGCTTCATGTCGATCAGTGTCACAATCATTTATACGAGGAACATAAGCGGCGTCTTACTCTCACATGATGAAGGAGAGGGGGGAGCGGTCACTTTAAAGTGCTTAATACAGCCATAACATTACGACCACTGCGTGTCCACCGTAGAGTATAATACAACAGCCCTGCAATCAGTTCTCCCTTCAGGAGGAGTTTTATGTTGAATTGTGATTGAATGTGTGTGAGAGAGGTGTTGACATGTTTGAATGATTGTTATTGGGACTGTAGTTTGTTACGCTGTTGTTGGACTGTACCGGGTCACACTGGGAGGCGTCCCTAATATTTTGGTCATCCCAATGCATGTGAGTGACCAGAATATTAGGGAAACATTCACCATAAAAAACTCCTAAAGGCAAAATTTATTGCAGATGTTGCATTATATTCTACAGTAAACATGCAGTGGTCATAATGTTACGGCTGATCCATGTATGTCGGTGGCTTTTGTTGTGAGAGGAATTATTGAATGCCCAAAATATTAGGGACCCCTCCCAGTGTAACCCAGCACAGTCCAACAGCGTCACAAACTACAGTCCCAATAACAATCATTCAAACATGTCAACACCTCTCTCACACACATTCAATCACAATCCAACATAAAACTCCTCCTGAAGGGAGAACTGATTGCAGGGCTGTTGTATTATACTCTATGGTGGACGCGCGGTGGTCGTAATGTTATGGCTGGTCGGAATAAATATAATCTTTAACAATTGATCCCATTTCAAAGCTGTTGTCATCTACAGCAATGATGAAATGAAAATGAAATTCAATGATTGATTGATAAAATTAGATTAAATGCAAAAAAAAAAACGTTTGGGGACTATTTTTTGGAAACCTCAGGTTATAAATCCACCACGGGCGCCATTTGCAGTTCCATGATCTCTCGCTGTCGTGGACCTCATCCGTGGGTCCGTGTCGGTGCAACAACAAGTCTGGCTCGACGCGTCTCATGGCCTCGTCTCGCGAGGCGGATGATTGGCCGATTTGGGGAGGGGCTGCGTGGGCGTATTTGCCAAACCTTTTCCATCCTTGGCGTTACATATCCACCCCCGTGACCCCCACTCGGGATGCCATAAGTGCTCGGCGTCTCCCGCGACATCTCCGGCGTGATCCCTCTCAGCCTTTCATCAGCGCTGGGAGAAGCGCGCGGTAACCTCGGCAACGACTGACCGCCGGGCCTCGACTCCGTCCTTCACCCGCGACTCCGGAAAAGTTAATTTATTCGCGGCGCGCCGGCCGCGTCAAGCCGCTCCCTCTCAGCGGCGACAGTTTCAAGTTTGGGGACAATCAGCCGGTCAAGGTCGCCCGCCTAATGAACGGCGTCTTGTCATGTTTTGCAGATGCTCGGGGTCCCTCGGCGGTCCGGCAGCTGGGAGAAGGGACGCCCCCCCCACCCCCGCCCTCCACGCCCAGTGTTACCACGGCGAAGGGGGGGGGGGGTGATTGTCCCCTCCTCCCCTTCATCTCTCTGCGCCACGTTCTTCTTCTTCTTCTTCTCTGACTGTTAAAAACCTAAAGGCATATTCATGAGGGGAGCATAATTAACCAGTCAGGGTTTGGAAGACTTCCAGATGGATGAGTTATTATTGCCATTATTGATACTGGCTGGTATGAGCCCGGCTATCTGGGATTAATGCTGTTAGAATTTAGAAGCCTGACACCATCTTACCACTTAGTCCCATGATGAATAGTGTTCGGCAAAGTCGTTTGCACTGACACTCACTTACTTCCCCTCATTTTATGTACTTTGCTTGCCTTATTAAGGCTCTTACCAGTGGCTTAATTGCCTATTTAGAATTCTCCTCTTTGTGACCTAGATGTGTTTTATTTGGTGAATGTAATTAAGTTACCTGTAAATATCTTTGCCCGAGGCCCATCCATCTCTGTTATCTGGGCACTCTTGTGTTTTTTTTTTCTTTTCTTTTAATTTATCTTTTTTTTTTTTTTGTTTTAATTAATTTAATGGCTGCTGCGTTTGGACGCTATTAACCCCAATGAAACCAAGAGGAAAAATTGGTTTTAGTTGCACTAAAGTCAATGTATCTGTGCTGGACCGCAGCTGCCCGGCAGATTTGTGTCGCCGCCCCGAACCTCTGAACTGGACGGTGGATTTATTTTTCGGCTATTCTCAGTAAATATTCTGGTGTGACACTTTTTTTTTTTTTCGGCTGGTTGCACATTTTAAGAGAGCAACACTGTTTTGTGGTGTCATGATTTTAGACTGCAGGGATCGACGTCGGTGGATTTCGGGTAGTGGCGGTAAACTGGGTTCGTTTTATGGACTCGGGTCGAGAGACTCACAAAAGCGATGCGGTTCGCAAGAGTCCGCATGCCAAAAAGCAGTTATCAAAATAAAATAATTACAGTTGTTTGTTCTTTTGCTTTGTATAAAATTTGCTGCATTCCTGGTCTCTCCCACTACCACTGGTAATAATGATAATAATAATCATAGCATGGGCATGAAATGTATCAGCCACATAACAATCACTAAGCGCTTGTTTATTGCAATATTTAACTTATTACTTGGATTCGCTGACCGGAGTGAATCAGTGAACCGGATCATCCGAGTCCGCCGTGTTTCCGGTGAGTCCGCTAACCGGCCTTGTGTGTACTTTGCATTAGCCAGCCAGAGGACTGGTAGGATCCGGGTTCACTGAGACCTCGGACTCGTGGCTCCCGATTCAGTACGAAGATCCGAATCATCAACACGAATGATGCGGGAACCGAGAGGCTCTATTTTCCAGTCCCCTGCCTCTGATTGGCGCAATTTCTACAAATATTAGCGACTTCCGGCCAATATCTAGGCGCAATCAGGATCCCAAGGGATGAGAGGCGGGTGTTATTTGCAATGTTGTCAAGATATTAACAATAAACACTGGGCAGACTTTTTTTCAAATAAATTGCAAGAATGTATTATCTTTTCCACCAGAAAAATAAGCAGCAACTTAATGTCATATGACGACGGGTGGGTGGGTGTTAAGCGTTTTACGTATCCACCAATCAAGCATAACATTACTGCTGTGGAACTGTACTGGGTTCAACGGAGAGATGTCCCCTTGATGCATACGAGTGGGATGACCAGAATATTAGGGACGCCTCTCAGCGGAACCCAGGGCAGTTCAGCATCAACGTAAAATCACAGCCCCAATGACAATCATTCAGATAAGTCAACACCGGTGTTTATAATCAGAGCAGTGGTTTTTCTGTCAGTGGTTAGAAAGGAAAAAAAAATCACTTTCAGAGTATGCACTTTTTACAGCGGACAATCGCCCTGCGTGTGATTACGCCGCAGCTGTTCCCCCAGATTGTAACCTTCTCGCTCGGTAGAACAGATTGAAATGCTTTTTGTTCCTATCAAGCCACCCGGGGAGGATTATATAGAGTATTGCATGTATTGCACGAGTTGTGGAGCTCATCAGGTGCGCCGGAAGAGCGGGCAGGCTGCTTGGGTGTGATGGAACACCGCTGCGGCAGAGGCCAGGCGGCGGCGGGCAGGTCCCAGGGACGGGAAGCCGCCACCGTGGGGGGG
>CAAKHG010012754.1:0-11078 GCA_901007715.1 Dactylopterus volitans | reverse complement strand
TGTGTGTGTGTGTGTGTGTGTGTGTGTGTGTGTGTGTGTGTGTGTGTGTGTGTGTGTGTGTGTGTGTGTGTGTGTGTGTGTGTGTGTTTTCAGAATAACTCTGTGAGGGATACTAGCAGGGAGGTGCATTATTGATCTTTTTTTTTTTGAACACTCAGAAAACACTTTTTTTTTGCCATTTCTAACATGTGACGTTTCACGCTGGAAAGCAGTTCCCAGAGTTCACCAGCAGAGGGCGGTGGAGGGTTCGTTTCTGCCGCTCAGCTGGTCATAACTCATCAGAATCTGCTTTATTGGCCAAATTTTGTGCACACAAACAAGGCTTTTTCCTACCGTGCGAGTTGGTCAGGATGACGTCTTTGGCCCTCAGGGAGGTCGGCGTGGGGTTGTTGAAGGAGAGGCGGTGGAAGTGGACGGTGTGGTCGCACACGGCGCCGGGGAAGCCCACGCTCCACTCGGCGCTCTGGGAGCAGCGTGCCGGGTCCAGCAGGGGGCTCATGGGCACCACTTTATGGTCGACGTTCCCTGGAATACCAGATCCCCCCGTCAGTTTCAGCCGCTTCCGCCTTAAGAGCTTCCTTTAATGTCAACTATTAGCGATATGTTCTAACTCTTTAAAGGCCCAGTGTGTTTACATAAGCCCAAAGGTTTTTTAAATTATATTTTGGGGATTTTAAACCCCCTTACATACATTTAGCTCCACTGTCGGAAAAAAACCCAAACAATTTCCAGAAAATACATTTCTTGGAGTGAAATGTATTTGTCATATTTCAACATCAGTAGCGACACACACTCATCATTTCATCTCTGCAGGAAACAGTAGAAAGGCTGAATGTTTGCCACACGCTCTGAGCGGGCAGTAGCGCCCTCTGGTGGACAAATATACAGATTCATAATTGAAAGCTAGTCGTCAGAAAAAAGAATGCGTTAGTTTGTAAGAAGATAAATGAGGCGTCAAAAATGGCGTCTGTGGAGATTCAGTGGGATGTTTTCTGTCGTTAGGTTTAAATTTGTGGGTTTTTTCGTGTAGCTTAGCCACTTTAGGCGGATTTAAGGAACTGAGAGCGCAGTTCTAAATTAATTTTGAAAATGATCTTCTGACAAATCTGAGCTATGCTCACTCAGCACAGCCAAAGTGGCATGACAATAAATAATAATAATAATAAAAAAAAGGCACAAGGTTTCCCTGGAGGGCCTCTTAAAGGGGAGGAGTGTTTCTCCGGCGCCACCTCCAGCCAGCGAGGAGCAGACGCACCTGTGAGGGAGCCGTCCGTGTCCACCAGCTGCACCTCGTGCTCCCACCTGAAGCCGGCCTTGTTGGGCGAGTTGTAGTACCGGACGCCGCCGAACCGCACGGCCCAGCCGCCGCAGCGGTCGGCGCACGTGCCGTCGATGGTGGTGACGCCGATGGCGGCGCAGGAGCCGCGGTCGAAGTTGATGAACTTGGTGTCGAGGACGCTCATGCCGTCGTCGAAGGGCGTGATGACGCCCCGGCGGGTGCAGCGGTCGGCCCCCAGGCCCAGCTCGTCCACGTGGCCCACGATGGTGCTGTTGGACACCGTGGCGCCGCCGCCCTCGCCGAACCCGCTCACGGCCCACTGGAGGATGCGCTTGCTCTCCACGCCGGCCTTCTCGTTGTTCACCATGACGAAGCCGTTGAACTGCACGGCGCCCACGTTGACCCACTCGGCGCCTTTCTCGCAGTTCCAGGTGGTGAGGGAGTGGAAGACGGCGGGCTCGGGGGTTCTGGAGCGGCAGCCCCCGTCCCTCATGGGGAAGAAGTCCTGGAAGATCCAGAGGCCGAACCAGCCCTGAGAGTGCACCGTGTTGTTCCGGAACTCGCCCAGGGGGACCCTCTTCTGGCAGATGTTCGGGTCGTAGGACGGGCCGTCCGGGTGCTCGTGCATCCGGTACCAGAAGCCAAAGTGGGTGCCGCCGGCGGCGGCGTTGTGCCGGATGATGTTGTTGGGGTTGGTGACCCAGTAGGCGGCGGGCGTGACGTCGTCGTTGAGCAGGCTGGTGCTCTGCCTCACAAAGACGGCCAGGTTGTACTGCAGGACGTTCTCCGTCTCGATGCCGTCCTCGATGAAGAAGGCCCCGCCCATGATGTCGTAGATGACGTTGTGCTCCACCAGCAGCCGGTGGGTGTTGTGGATGGTCACGGCCCGGTTGAAGGTCCGATGGATCCCGCAGCCCCTCACGTAGGACTTGTAGTTGATGTCCCCCATCCGGTGCCAGTGGATGGGGTAGCGGCCCAGCCTGAAGGCCTGGCCGGCGTGGAAGACCTGCGAGGAGGTGGTCACGACATTATTCTCCAGAGCTCTGAGATATGAACCTCTCTCTCTCTCTGTGCATATAAATCAGGGCTGCCATGAATGTGTGTGGGGCACCTCCACGTATTCCAGCCTGCCGATGGCTCGGTTCTGGCCGGGCGTCGGCGCGTGGAACATGATGCAGCCGCCGAACTGGTCGCTGCCCACCTCCTCCCCGAACCTGCCCTGGAAGCAGGTCTGCGTGGCGAATTCTCCTGCGGCAGCAACAGGAGCGTCAGCGCCGCGTTAACCGCCGCTCGTGAACGCACCAAACCGGTTCTCCGGCACGATCCGGCTCACCCGTGTCGAAGCCGTCCGGGCAGGCCTGGACCTGGTCCTGCCACTCCTCGTGCTGGGACCCTCGCACCACCACGTTCCTGGTGAGGAGGCCCACCTCGGCTCGGCCCTGGAAGACGGAGCCGTCGGGCAGCGTCACCGTCACGCCCAGGTGGGTGAACGCCAGCGGCCGGGCCAGCGTCAACGTCCGGCCGTCGGCCGACACGCCGGCGATCCTCCTCACCTCGTTCTCTCTCTGGCTGTGTCTGCGGGACGAGGCATCGTGATTGGCTGAAAGCCACCTCCAATCGCCATGGAGACAGTATTCATTCATGCCCGCTGCTGCCTGCTGGCGCTGAAGAGACTCCCCATAACTTCATTAGTTTGGATCAGCCGGATTATTTCAAGCGCTGCAGGTTTGCTTCTTTGTCGGATAAAAACGCTTTTTGGGTTTTTTTGCACATTTTTTTGTCCTGTTAATTTTCCACGTCCTGTTTTTATGTCGATGCCACGTCAGACTGCCAGCGGCACGCAGATGGAAACGAGTCTCCGGCTGTAATCTGGCATATTTATATTTATCATTAAATTAGATCATTAGATTAAATATGACAGGTCCAACGTGTCAGAAAGTGTTATTTCATAATCCTTTGACGTAACGCTCAGACTGCAGCCACATCGTCATTTTTGTAAACATCACAGAAGTTTCACAGGATTCGGCTGATGTCAGACGTGGTCCTGACATCTTCTCTCTGGGTTTCATCTTCACACGCCGTGTGTGTGCGCGCTTGTGTGTGTGTGTGTGTGTGTGTGAGATCCTGTTTGCGTCAATAAAGGTATTTTCAAAAAAGGCGTTTTTACGAGCAGCTGCAGCCGATTGAGCCGCTGCGATCCGCGTGAAGAGGAACGGAAACCAGCCTCTGGCTATATTTCAGCATATTTACATGCTCATGTTAAATCAATCTGCGCTGTCCCTCGCTGTGAACACATGAATGAACGAATAAGTTCACGTATCCATGGTGATCTTAACTGTATTTATCGTTGTCTAACCATCGATTTAATATGACAGGTCCAATATGTCAGTAACTGTAATTTCGTAATCCTTTGATGGACGATATAATGATGTCAGACATGATCCTGAAATCTTCCCTCATCAGGCGCTGTCAGCCTCAAAGTGTGTGTGTGTGTGTGTGTGTAAGTGTGTGTGTGTGTGTGTGTGTGTGTTTGTATCAATAAAGGTATCTTGAAAAGGGCGTTTTTTTTTGCAAGCAGCTGCGGCCGCTGACGCCGGCGCTCTACCTGTGGCCGGTGGACGCCACCACGATCTCGTCGCCCACGTTCCACGTCACCGCCTTCATCAGGGTCAGAGTGCTGGAGCCGCCGGGCGCCGTCTGGGCCAAGTGGGTCCAGGTGACGGGAACCGGAATACCTGGAGAGACGGGTTATCGGCAGCGGGGGTGTCACTGATGAGCTCCCCGCGGGGCTGAAAGCTCAGATTATCACAGCCGGCTCATGTTACGTGGCATCATGACGCTGTGGGAACTTCTGCTGCTTAAAGCCTCACAGAGCGCGCCGACTGCAGCGTTTACGCTTAACAAAGTATAATATAACACTCTGAAATGGAGTAGAAGCATAAAGCAGCTATAAAACTCCGCGTGATGAATCAAGACTGCAGCAATAAACTTAAGAGTTTATGTTTTATCTATAATTCATCCTGAGGAAAAAAAAGCTCAAAGTGTGTAAAAATGACAAATCCTGGTGTCATAAGGAGGAAGTGACGCGCTGTTGCGTCACATGCCAGCTTAATGTGACGTTTAAAGTAAAATGGTGGCCTCCAAAAAAAAGCACACTGAGGTTAATTGGTTACACTGAATTAGTTGAAAAAATAGAAAGTAAAATGGTGGCCAATGCTAAGCTAACGGCAGCGGCTCCACGTGCGCCCCCGTACCGTGCAGGTCCAGCACCCCCTCCCTGACCGCCAGCGTTTTGGTTCCGTAGACAGGGAGTTCCGGCGAGCGCAGGTTCCCATGGAGCGTGATGACGGCCTTGTGTTGGAACGGCGCCCCCTCCTGGCCCACCTGCAGCCGCCCGCCGTCGGTGATGAGGATGTTCTCGGCCTGCAGCTCGATGTCGGCCTCGTCGAACACCAGCGTCCCGCCTGCGCTCGCACACACACACACACACACACACACACACACACACACACACACACACACACACACACACACGCACGCACGCACGCACGCACGCACGCACGCACGCACGAACACACACACACACACACACACACACACAAGCGGGCGCGTCACACGTCAAACGGCGCCGCCGACCCACGCGGCCACGGGCCAATCAGAGAGCGGGTGAAGCTTTGCACCTTGAATGAGGAGCATCTTCAGCACGGGGGTGCTGGCGTCCAGCAGCACGGTCTGGCCTTTGGTGATGACGGCGAACGAGCCCCGCTCGGGGGGGGGCAGCCCCCCCCACGTGAACCTGGACGACCACACGTCCACGTAGAAGAAGTCGGCGTCGTCCTGGTGACAGACCAAAGAGTGAAGGAGGGAGACGTCTTCAAACTACAACTCCGCCTGCGTTCCCCCCACCAGCCAATCAGGTGGCAGCTAACATCCACACCTGTCTGCCTGAAGACTTTGGATGGATTAATTAAACGTATTTAGAGAAGAAAAATGTCGCCAATTCATCTTTTCACCCGATTAAAAACTTGTTAGAAATACAATCTCTGCGACGTCACACGGTGACCTTTGACCTCTGTAGGAATCTTATCCCACCAGCTCATCCTTGAACCCGAGTCGACGCATGTGTCCAGTCTAAATAAAAAAATGACGTTCCTCATCTGCCCCACCCATGAGAACGATGCAGGTCAAAGTGGAGCCGACCTTTGACCTCCTGGAGGCCTCGCTTTTGTGTGATATTTTTTCCATAAACAGCAGCTGTAATAGAGCTCTGGCCAAAAAACGTTTTTTGTGAGGTCACAGTGACCTCTGACCTTCGTCGACCAAATTCACGCTAGTGTAGCAATTAATAATCCAACAAGGGGACGACTCCCAGAAATGTTGACCTTTGACCTTTTGGATACAAACTGTCATGATGTCATCAATTTATCATTTTAGCCGTTTGTCATAGTCGGCGTAGAGCATCGGGAGCTACGGCCCAAAATGTTGGCGTGACCTTTGACCTTTGTTGAAACCTCATCCAACCGGCTCATCCACGAGCCCGAGTTGGCGCGTGCGCTGCGCGTAGCGTTCGTGCGCCGCGCGTAGCGTCCGTGCGCCCGCTCGGCCCGTTACTGACGCGTCCGACGCCACCGCGGCTGCGTTAGAGACACGCCGACGTTTGGGGGGTCAAGCACGCACCATCTTGGCGACGCCGCGCTCGCCCACGCTGACGCGCACTTTGGCCTCCTGAGAGCGGCGCTGCGCACTGGTCACACAGATGACGTGTGTGTGGTTGGTGGACTGGACGTCACACACGGAACCGGCGATGGTCACGTTGACCTGGCTGACGTCGGTGCTGCGGGGCGGAACACAAGCGAGGCGACGGTCAGCGACCCGGCAGAGACTGTACACGGATTCTATATATGATGCATGTGCAAAATATAAAAAAATAATTCATGGAATAATAGCTTTAGAAAACTCGTTGTAATATCATTTGTGTAATAAAACAATCATTTTATTAGCATTAGTAATAAAATGATAAAATAAAATAAAATATATAAATTATCTAACAAAATAAGGCATTTAATACATTCTGTAGTGAAAGGTGTAATCAGAACAGCATAGAACATACAAGAAAATATCAGATCATTTCTTTAACATAAAAAATGGTACCTTGTAATATAATATAATATAATATAATATAATATAATATAACATAATATAATATATTGCTAAAATCTAATATGCAATTTTATAGAAATATAATTTGTAATAGTTTAGTGTTATAATAGAATAAAATTCAATAGAAAACATATTGTAATATAATTTGTACAATAAAACACAACTATTTTATTAGCATTAGTAAATTCAGTAAATTCATTATCTAACAAAATAAGGGCATAACACATTCTGTAGTGACATCTATAATTATAACAGAATAGAATATTCAGGAAACTATCAAATCATTTCTTTAATTTGATATATTTTACCTGGTAATATAAAATAATATAATATAACAAATCATTTAATATCATATTATATCCTATCACTCAATATAATTTTTAAATTTTAATTTAAATTTTCAGGACATATATTGCTAAAATCTAATTTAATTTAATGAGAATATGATATACTACTAAAATAGAAAAATCTTATCATATAACAAAATTAAGTACCATACAGTGTAATGTACCATGTATCATAATTTAAATCATAACCTGGGAATTTAATTTTGGTATGGTTCATTTTTGTATGCTAAAGTAATGCATACAATTCATTGATTTACTGTGATATATAGTTTAGTATAGTTTAATTTAGTTTAATGTACAATCATTGGTTCACTGTATTATCATGTTGCACTTTATTAAAACACAAGCATCAGCTGTGTTGTGCTCGTTGCTGTAGACGACGATGGCGTGCTGGAAGCGTGGAATCGCGGTGAGACGAGGACTTCACTCAGCCAATGGCCTTCAACGTGGGCGTGGCTTTTCACGCCCCTCCAAACCCCCCCAGCTCACCTGAAACCGGAGCCGCTGATGGTGAGCCGGGTGCCCCCCGCCGTGCCCCCCCGGCGCGGCGAGACGTCGGCGATGGCCGGCGTCAGCTGAGATTTGTACGTGAAGCCTGCGGACACGTTGACGGCCTCCAGGCGGTTGACGACGGCGACCGTGCAGCTCAGCTCCGCCTCCGAGCCTGAGAGCGTTAACACACACACAGACACACACACACACACACACACACACACACACACACACACACACACACGCAGATGCGTGCTCAGAGATAATCCGAGCGTGCCGACATGTCGTCGTCCCACCCGGCGCGCGTCACTTTAAAGGCCGTCGGCATTCCTCGACAAACGTGCGTGTCGGTGTTACGGCGGTCAGAGGACAGACAGGAACAGTGAACCAGCAGGGACGCATTCTTGCCTGAGATAAGCTTCTGTAGCGAGCTTCTGTCACCTCGGCGTGCATGAGAACGCTAACAGGTTGGACCGTGAGGGGCCTCCTCCTCACCCCCTCCACCCTCCTCACCCCCCCGCTGCCCGAGTGTCTCGCTCAAAGACAAAGATGAGATGCTTTGAAAAGGCGACTTGCCGTTGTTGGAGGGAGCCCAGCAGTGGAGGCGCGTCGGCGTGGAGCGTTCCCGGTCCACCTCGCACTCCCGCCGGCAGACCAGCACGGCGGAGCTCTGTGGGTCGAACCCGGAACCGCGGAGGGTCAGCGGGGCGCCGCCGCCGAAGCCGCCTGGAAGGCAGCAACCAGAGAGAAGCCACAAGCTCAGGGGGACTCGGGACGTGACGCCTGAGAGCTGCCGGGACGCAGCCGGTTTGTTTCACATGAAAAAGCTCCGTGTAGTTTGAGGACACAGGACCACATGCCCTAATCGGGGGGACATCATGCAGCTGATGACGGTGCTTCAAAAACTATTCAATGACGGCTTTTGGTCCCCTTCCTGCTCTTTATTTAACTTTCTTACTGAGTTATTGAGAGGATGTAAAACACGGCGCACCGCATCCGAAAAAAATGAATAATAAAGATAAAAACTGTAAAAGAAGAGAGGAGAAAAATAGCAAACGAATTACGTTGTTTTCCTGTCATGTGTGTTAAGTTCCAGGCTTATTCGATTGTTTTATTTTAGCTACTTTAATATTCATTTTCTGTGGGTGATGCATATGCTGTAATAAAAGCGCTCGGGTGTGGGTGGACCGCCGCGCTCTGCTCACCCTCGCTGGGCTCCACACTGCTGAGAGTCAGCTCATAAGAGAAGGTGGCGTCCGACCGGGCACGACCTTTGACCTGGTGCTGCAGCGCCACCGGGTAGGCCCCCCCCGGGTTGCCCCCTGCGACGCACCGGACCTCGGTGTCGCTGACCGCCGACACGTTGCAGCTGACCCGGTTGATGGTGACGGAAACCTGCGCCGGGTCGGCGCCGAAGCCGGAGCCGGTCAGCGTGATGAGGGAGCCGCTCGGCCCTGTGGGAAATAAACAGAGGTGAGGGGGAGGTGAGGGAGGGGAGGTGAGGGAGGGGAGGCGGGGCCTGATGGATGCTTCGGCCTGTCAGACGTACGGGAGCATGGAAGTGTCAAGATCGTTGTAGGGTTGGGTTTTTGTTTTTTTTTTCCGACTTCTGGATTAAAATTTGTTTTTATGTTTTGAATTGTTAACCTCTTTTAATTCAATTTGCGAGGTTTGTTTATTTTTGTATTTTAGTTTGTGTGCAGGTTTAGTCATTCTATTTTTCTGCTGAATATTTGTCCTGGGCCCCGAGTCAAAAACGTCAGAAAAGGTATTAAATCATTTCAGTTCAAAACATGTTTTCGCTGGAACAACTTTCTGCTAAAGCAAATCTTTATGAAAGAGATTCTCAAGGAATAAAACATTTACTCTTTTAGGTAATTTCACCTGGTTTTGTAAAATAACACTGCAGTTTCAATTATTTATCTCCTACGGAAGCCTGTCGCTGCCATGCCATGGAAATAAAAATGGATCAGTATCATGTTTTAACATGATAAGTTTATTGTTCAAACAAGCCATTTTTCATGTTATAATCCATTTTTATTTTTTTTGGTGTGGCAGCAATAGGCTTCCGTAGGAGATAAATAATTGAAACTGCAGTGTTATTTTATAAAAACCAGGTTAAACTGCCTAAAAGAGAAAATGTTTTAGTCTTTGTGAATCTCTTTCATAAAGCCTTCATTTGTATTTAATTAAATGGAAATGTTTTTAAGACTGCAGTTTTTAGTGATTTGGTTGCTCATGATAAAGATGTGGATTTATTTTATTTATTTGAGAAATTAAATAAAAAATGTTATGGTCGTTATTCGTGAAATCTTACGTTAACAAATCTGAGGGGATGTTCTTTTCAGATATTAGTTAGATATAAGTCTACTGATCCAAATGTACAGCGATAAATTCAGTGTATGAAAATGAGGAAATACACATTTGAGTTATGAGGCAGAATCCTCGCCTGGACAGCAGATTCCAGATGTTTTAAAGGAGCCTGTAATATTTGTGTATTCGTGCTCCCTGGAGGGGCGGAGCTGAATTACCGCTGGGCGGGCTGATGGAGCTGATGACTGGCGTGTGGGCAGCAGAGTAGGTGAAGTTGAGGGGCGGGTAGGAAACGGCGAGGACCTGGACCACCACGCCGACCCTGCCCTCGGCGTGGGGAGGCGTGACACAGCGCAGGCGGCCGGGCGCCACCTCCTGGATGGCGCAGGGTTCGCCGCCAACCGTCACGCTGGTGTTCCCCGCAACAAAACCGTTTCCTGTGAAGACAAGAGGGGTCCCCCCCGCCAGGCTGCCCGCGTCCGGCGCCATGCTGGCGCGGGCGTGGCTGCTCAGCGTGACATCGCCAGTCGCCAAGCCTTTGCTCCTAACGACCACCCGAACGGCGTGGGCGCCGGCGGGGAGCGCGTCGACGCTCGCCGTGATGGCGTCGTCGCTCACGGAGCCGACTCGTAACTCCACGCCGCCGGCGAAAACCTCCACGTCGTCCACGCTGCTGCCGAACCGCGAGCCCGAGATGGTGACCACGGTGGAGTTGCTGACGGCGTCGGGCCAGACGCCGGCGACGGCGGGCGTGGCCGAAGACGAGTACAGGAAGGAGCAGTTTGAGCTGCAGGAGCTGAGGATGGACCCCACCTGCACGGCGACCTCGCCGGCGTGGGGCCACGAGGGGGAGGAGTCACAGGTAATCAGCGTGTAGTTGGCCGACACGACCACGCAGGGCTCGCCGGCCACCGTCACCCGTCCCTCGGAGAAGCCGGACCCGCGGATCTGGAGGCGGGTGCGGCCGGTGGGGCTGCCGACGGGGGGCCACACCGAGTCGATGACGGGCAGGACCACGAAGCGGCGGTGCAGCTCCCCGGGAACGGCGACGACGGCGTCGCCCAGGTTGTGGACTCTGACAGACACGGGAAGAGCGACGCCGACGGCGAGCTGGCCGTCCGGGCTCAGCCGGCAGCTGATGTCGGAGTGCGAGCTGTTGAGCACGCGGCAGGGCTGAGCGCCCACCCTCACCTGCGGGACGCCACGACCGGCGGGGAGCGACAGCAAGTTAGGCCGAGACGAAGGAAATGTAAAAATGCTTGACAAAAGTGTTTGCTGGGGTCACTGATAGCCACAATATTCCTACGAAGATTTATTACTCAAAAAATTGAGTCACTGTGTTTTCAGCCATAAGATTACGACCACCACGTGTCCACCATAGAGTATAATACAACACATCAGCCATAAGATTACGACCAGCGCGTGTCCACCATAGAGTATAATACAACAGCCCTGCAATCAGTTCCCCCTTCAGGAGGAGTTTTATG
>CAAKHG010012753.1:3916-28949 GCA_901007715.1 Dactylopterus volitans | reverse complement strand
CAGTAGATCAGCAGCTGCTGGGACACTCAGACCAGCAACCAGGACACCTTCAGAGACGCTTAAACCACCTTTCTCCTCCATCCTGATGCTGGTTTGAACTTCAGCAGATCCTCTTGACCATGCCCACACGCCTGAACGCGCCGAGTTGCTGCCACGTGATTGGCCGATGTGATATTTGCATCGGTGTGCCTCATACAGTGGCCGGTGATGGTCCATATCTGCGGTCTGGATCAGATGTTTCGGTGGCTCCTCTGCACCTCTGCAGTCTGTAAATATGCGATCCGCATATGATCCATCGCTTCAATAAACAATCTGCATAAGTGCAGCTGAAGTGTGTGAGTGGGCGGGAGAGAGATGAGAAGAGCACAGAAGCGTCGGCCGGCTCCTGCAAATGTAAAGGTCAAATTCACAGCTTTCACACGCCATCAGTTTCAAACGGGTCGGGAGCGTTCTGCCGCCGCCGCCGCAGAAGAACCGGCCAGCGTTCGCCGGGTGAAGCGGCTGCGTTCTGCGGGAACGCGGTGGCGTGAGGGACGAGCGGGACCCCGCTGAGACGTCCTCATGCATTCACCCGCTTCACGGTCACGCCTGGCAGCCTCCCAGAGACGACCGAGCGTCCTTGGCTTCGGTCTGTCTTCGCATTGGACTTATCCTACGGGGGCGGCGGGCCGGGGGGAGGCGGGGCTGGTGAGGGGGGGCTGGAGAGGGGAGGGGGGGCCGTCGAACTTGAAATGGCTCGAAAGTCTTTGTGTGTCTCTGGCTCTCGCTCTTTTGTCTCTCGCTTTTCCTTTAAACTCCCGCACTAACAAGAGCGTTTAGCTGGAAGGGAGGACCGTATCAAATCTGCCGTTTTTCATCCCACACAGAGAGAACAAAAGAGAGAAACCCTCTTCATCTCGCCCCTTTTTTTTTTTTCTTCCCTCCACTCCATCCTTCTCTTCTGTTGTTCCCCACTGGCGGCGTTTGGGCTTTGAGGGCCACTGTGAGCGGCTCATCTGACACACACAATTACTGAGGCACTTAAAGCTTTGCGGCAAACCTACAGCCTGGTGGTGACTTACTGCAACATTTAAGGAAAAGCTCTCCTTGAATCCCTTGGAGAGAAATTCTAACAACCTACTCACTGAAAAAAAAAACACACACACACACAAAAGAACGTGCTTTGAGGGAGCCGTGCGATCTCCGGCGGAGACGCTGGAGCTCTGATGCCCCTTTCACACGGACGTGGTTCTGGTTCTGGCTCCGGCCCCCCCGGTCTGGAGACTCGGAACCTTGGTGCTCTCTGGTGGACCAGTCCGCGTTCGCACCAGGTTAAGCGGAACCAGAGCGGGGGGACGTTGCCCCGCTTTACTCAGCCAGTTGTTTAGATATGTTGCTAGGCAACGTAGCCATGCGGCAAAATGAAATAATTCCAGTGGTTGATGGACCGGAGTTCGCATATCTGAACGTTTTTTTTTTCAGTGGGTTCTATGATGATGGCATCATATGTGGAGGCGCCGGCCTGGCAGGTGCTGACGGCAGCGGTGGCGTCTTTGACCCATCAGGCTGTCCAGCAGCTCCAAGGATGGACATGTGTCACCAGGTCCAGCTCCACCTCTGCCCAAGTCTTTCTTGCTGTCCCGGTTTTCCTTCTCCAGTTTCTTGAGGTTATTAGTTATGAGTTGTGGCGTTGAGGTGAACCAGCCTTCGCCGTCTCTTCGGCAGGTTCGGCTGCTCTCCAGCTCCACCTGGAACTCTGTCCCGGTCTCCACCAAACATCTCGTTTCGGGTTCGACCACCGAAAGCTCTGGGGACCCCGGCGCTGGAACAGTCTGAGGTTCCTCTGGGGACGCTGGCGCTGGAATCGCAGGAGGGCGCTGGGGCCACGTCCAAGGAAGCAGGGGACCAAATGCCGGGATCATAGACCTGGACCAGCATCTGACAGTCTGAGGAAAGCTGCTGCAAAGCTCTCACTGGCCCTGCGTTGTCATTAAGAGATGTCGCGTCACATCTGTTCCACACAACGTGATTGGTGGACGCACTTAGTTGTGGTGCGAAAGCTGAGAAAAATCTATGAGTATCGGATTATCTTGATTGTCTTCCCCCTCCTCTATTATTGTACTTTCTGTCGCCGTTTGGAAGAGCAGGAGATGCTCAGATAGCATATCAGCGTGTTTCAGGCACATTTTCAAGCCCCGCGTATCTTCAGGTTAAAGGAAATCAAATTAATGGGGAAACAGTCCGATGAACACGACTGGCGACATCCACCTCTCGCCCTGCATAATGCTGCTATTGATGTGCTAACTCAGCCTCGGAAGCAACGCTAATGTTAGCTTGCTATTGATGATTAGCTCGACGCTTGTGTAATTAAAGCGGATGAACCGAGGGTTCGTTGAGTGCTTCCGCTGTACCTCGTGTTGTTTTCTGGTTCCTCTCTCACAAAGTGGCCTCAGTCGTTCTCACGGGGGATCGAGGCGCCCTTCGTTACTCATGTTTGAGCGGACTCGTGGTTGCACAATATCTGCGTCAACATTAAAGAACAGTATCAGTCCTGTTTAAGTTGCATGCAAGTAGAATTAAAGGCAGCATTAGTGTAAACCTCTGTGGGTTTAGGGTTTAACCAGGACTGAGTCTATAAAGTGTACTTCGGTTTATTTTTCTGGAAACGCAAACCTGGCAGATTACCAGGAATTCTTTTACCTTTGTAAATAAATTCCTGGAAATTCAAGTTCCTGGGAATTTTGGTGGGAAAGGGGCTATTATACACAACTATGTGCAGGGTTTGAAAACCTTTGAATATGATCTCAGCCTACAGTAGGAAACTGGTTTGAGGAGTCATCGCACCGATTGTTGCACGATTTGAGACCTGCTTTGCCTGTTGACTAATAATTTCATGACACAACAAAAAAAAAAAGGCTTACAGCTCACGTCACTTCAAAAAACTCCCCGCAGTTGCACCATCTCCTGAAAATGGCTGAGCCCTCGACCGCCTCCGGAGATCAACTGTTTGTGGATGTGTTGGCGACCCGGCATTCCAAGTGAAGAATTCCCGCCAGCGTAAATTACCAGCTAGAGTGACAGGACAAACTGATGTGCAGCCACCTGAACCGCAGAAACCGGTGCAGTCTTGTGTGAGGAGGAACATGTAGCGGCGTGTGTCCGCTCGTCCGTGGCATGCAGCATGATACGCACGGGCTCCGATTACTGTACATGACAAGGGGAATGACAGTCAGACGGGATGGAGGGAAGAAACAGCACGGTGCTTCTACCCTGAAAAGTGTCAGTCGGTGCAGCCGGCGGAGGCTCTTTGGTCAGGACCAAACAGGAAGTTGACCCCAAAAGGCAAGAGGTTGGCCAAATGGCTTGATTGCGATATGAGTATGTAAAAAAATTCGAATCACTTATATCTCCGGTCTTCTTCCGCTTATCCGGGTCCGGGTCTCGGGGGCGGCAGTGTTCTACCGTCCCATCCACGTTGCAGCAGACCCATATGGTTCCTCCTGCAGGTGGCGGGCTTGCTGGACGATGGACTCATGTCTCTGCCTTGGGCCGGACCTGACCAGACCCCATCAGCGAAGGCCCAGTCACCGGGCGCTCGCCGACTGGCACCCTGGCTCCAGGGTGGGGCCCCGGTAACCCTCCGGGCAGGACACACTGGTCCTTTGGTGTTTTTCCTCCCATGTGCGTCTTTATGGACCATTCTTCATCTGACCCTTCACCCAAGACCACTTTGCCATGGGAGACCCTACCAGGGGCTGCTGCCCCCGGCAACATAGTTCCTGGGCTCATTAGGACACTCAAACCCCTCAACCACCATCAGGTGATGGTCCATGGAGGGGATGTTATGAATTTGAATCACTAAAATGGTGTCGATATAAATGACATCAATGATGCACGATGTCACAGCGACCAACATATACAGTTTTAAATCAAATCACGTTTACATTTTCATGATTTATGAACAGACTTCAAATTGATGGTAAAACCCCCCATAATGTGTGTCATAGCTGGCATCATAATCTGGTGAAATCCCCCGGGGCCAGCGGGAGGTGGGGCGAGCGGGAGCCGCGTCCAGCAGCACGGTGGCGCCGGCCGACGCAAATGTAGCAGGAATAACTCCATCCAATTCCAGGTTGTAGCAGCTAAGCTAACACTGAAGGCCAGCGAGTGGCTGCACGGACGGGCTAACTGAAGCTGACGCTAACTGATGCTAACTGACACTAACTGACGCACTTCCCGTTCCACCAAAACATCCCAGCATGACACAACCTATGGAGCGATGTGGCGCCACCTCCTGGCCCAAGGAGGAGCACCGCAGACGCGCGTTAACACAAACGTTTGGTGGACAATTCGCAACTTGACCAGTGGAGGACGCGAGTGACCTTGAGGTTGACGGGTATCCTGTCACGTTTGGAACGCAGCGGCACCGCAGACGGCCGGGAGACGGGTGCGGATCCACTTCTGATCGTGGCCTCGATTCCACAGCAGCTGAACCTGACGGCCCCGGCAGCAGGTCCAGAAACCCGAGGGAACCCGGTTGGTGATTCAGATCAGGTGAGCGCAGCTGGCTGACGAGGTGGGCGTGGCCAACGAGGGGTTTGGCTGGCGGGCAACGTGGGGAAGAGGCGAGTGGAAAAGTACCGGCAGACTAGACGAGCACTGCTGTGTCACAGCTGCATTGATGAAAAGACGAGTTAACTGGATATTTAGAACAGATTAAATGTTGAACACGCTGAACTTTCAATCAGTTGCGTAAAGTTTAAAATAATCTTTGATGAAGGTGTGAGAGTCGAGGCGCATGCCCCTGAAACGGCGCCCCGGATCACCGAACGTGCCGCCGCAGGACAGTTTTATATAAACTACAGCACGAACGATGAGTCATGATTTGTAAAAATATCACTCACAGCGAGCAGACACCCCGAGGAAATCAGCAAGGTTTCATATGTCGGGTTATGTATTTGTTTTTTCTTTCTAATTGATGACAAGAACGCGATCAAAAGACGGAATTGCAAAAGAATTGTCCCGACATACCCGGTTTCACCCGCCGTCAAATCCATCCGCACTCAGTCATCTCAGGTACAAGCTTCATTTTATGCGAAGTACATAACCGCTGCTCATTACACGGCGGCGGCAGAAGCTTGTTTACCCCAAATGAGGCGATACGAGGTCGCGGCAGATCCGGAGATCTTATCAGGACGCGGCTCGCTAAGAGACCGTCAGTCCCCCTTTGCAGACGTGCGTTAAAGTTAAACACACGTAATTGCGCGCGTTTGGTTGGCAGGTGTGCGCGGCGTTATCGGGCCCCTCCGGCTGACTCGCCGAGGAGCCCAAATGACACTAATAAAGCAGCGGCGCGCCAGCTCCCGCCGCTAAGCTGCCGGCTTCCAGCCGCCGATACCGCGGCTTAAACTCGGAACTCTCGCCTGATGGGTGTCTCCAGGTGACGGTGAGGGAAGATTTGCGAACGCTCTTTGCAGGCCTGCGGCAGGCTCGGCCCCTCGGGGGGGGTCGGCGGCGTACAGGCTCGTTTATACTCAAACTTTAGACAGATGAACGGGCGCGGACCTTCATGCTGGTCTGCAGCCATTTTGTCCCACAAGCTGAAACCATAAAATAAAGGAAAAAGGAAAATGTTGGCCTGGATGCTGCAGGACCCTGCAGGATCTGGCACCGACAGGCAGACCATGTTTACATGTGTCCGTCTTATCTGTTCATCCATCCGTGGTCGTCGTCGTCTGCTTACCTGGAGCCGATTTTGGGCAACGACCTGACATCATAGTCCAGACGCCCCTCCCCCCTGGCTCAGCACTCCAGCTCTTAATGGGGGGCCCCCGGAGGCATTCCCAGGCCAAATAAGCCATGTGGTCCCTCAAGCTCGTTCTGAGTGGACACCGGGGCCTCCCACCGGTGCACCAGCCCGGAGCAACCCGGAACAGGAAGCGGAGGGCGTCTGTGGGGCTTGGGGGTCCTGATCAGATGCCCCGACCACCTCAAATGACCCGCGTAGGATCTGAAGGAGCTGCGGTTCCACTCCGAGCTCCTCATCCGAGCCCCGAGGTTACCTTCATTTGCCCACATTTGTTAATTTCTCTTAAACAACAAAATTGAACTTCAACAAAATCCCAGTCTTTAGAGTCTCCCGCTACCCTGGACCTCGTTGAGTTTCTCAGGGTTTCTGGAATCAGTCGGGGAACATACCCGGCGTTTCAGACCAGATGTGGGATTCGCCCTTTTGCAGGGGACGTGTAATGAAAGCGGCGGAGTAATACTGGGATCCGGATTATGACTAAGCTCGGTGAGCTGAACTACAGCCCTTTATATGTTTGATATTTGCAAAGTTTTGGGAAGGTGCAATACGGAACCGCATCAGACCCAGACATTTCCATCACGGTCGGGGTGCAATAATAACTGCCTGTCTGTCCACTTCAATTTTAAGATTACTCCTTTCAAAAAAAAAGAAGAAAGAAAAACACCTAATTGTGACGCGTCTTCTCGCGACGTTCCCCGCCGTGTCGAGTGAAAAGTTTCACGCTGCTTTGCTGCGTCGGTGAAATGTCTGCGGTTTAAATCAGATTGTTGCATTTTAATTTTGACTCCTGCGCTTAAAACCTCCCTTAAGGACATATTACAAACTCCCAAACTACACTAAGCCGACTGCATGTTCCTTCTATAGTCATCATCCACACATCTTATTATTAGTTTTTTAATGCCTTGTTTTCCTGCCTCGAGTAAAGAATCAAGCACAGAATAAAGAGAGACTTGAATACGCCGACATGGGAGGGAAAGTTAAGGTCCTTGTTTTCGTGCTGAGTCATTATGATCACGTCAGCAACTA
This sequence comes from Dactylopterus volitans, assembly GCA_901007715.1. Lineage (NCBI taxonomy): Eukaryota > Metazoa > Chordata > Actinopteri > Syngnathiformes > Dactylopteridae > Dactylopterus > Dactylopterus volitans. The sequence goes on along the minus strand of CAAKHG010012753.1, from coordinate 22,135 downwards.
TAATGCACAGCTGGAAGGACTCCTTTGGGGGCCCCATAACAAATCCCCCTGTGAATTGTGATCCGGATCAATATTAGCTGCTTTTACATGAGGCCGAATATTCCCGTCATAATTCGGTTTAAATGTCCAAACCAAAAGGAAATGGTCCAAACAAACGCGTCCTTCCGACTAACAGGTCCAAGAGAGAAGAGAGAAGAATTCTGTCATGTAAGCGACCAATCAGAGCGCTTCCTGCCTGCGCGCTGGTCCCCCGGTGGTCTCCGGTGGTCTCTGGTGGTCTCCGGTGGTCTCCGGTGGTCTCCGGTGCCGGTGATGTAAACGTTCCCCCTGTGCGGGTCACGCGCTCTTTCCGGTCGGACGCCTCGTTCACGGAAAACACCCGGACCGGGCCGGACCGCGTCACGTGCAAGCGGTCGCCTTCAGAGACTCGTCCGTCAGACGCATGCGGAACGACCGGCCGCCACGTGGGTGCATTCCAGGAGGTTGTGGAGGAACGCTGCCATGAAGCAAATGATCCTTCATGCTGGGACACGACTGCTGACTTTACGAGTGTTGTCCGCTCATGCCGGGTTGGTTTGAGTCTCCACGTCTGTGCAGAAATCGATCTGCAGCCCCTCGCACCAAGCCTACGCTAGCAAGCCTAGGCTAGCAAGCCTAGGCTAGCAAGCCTAGGCTAGCAAGCCTACGCTCAGACACACAGCTGCTGACGCAACCATGCGGGCGGGCTCATAGAGGAAACCGTGCGTGCGTGTGTCCATGTTAATGAGTGGTTGACCAAAGGCTCCTGAAGGAGGACGGGGTCCCAAAACGAGGTGAAAACTGGACCCAGAAATCCTAAATGAGCCAGTGGCCTCTGTGTTTTAAAGTGTTGTCGCGTGGCAGCAAAGCAAACCATCCCGCTGACGACTGAGGCAACGCAGCTCTACTTTTTTCTACTTTTATTGTTATATCACAGAGCACTTTTGTCAATTCAATTAATTTTTTTTTAAAAATTTTCATTTAATTTGACACAAAACCACAAAACACCATCATACTTTCGCCCTTCAGATACTTTGGAAAACTTCTCAGCTTCCTTGCTTCCTAATGGCGGGGATGTCAGCGGGTAATTAGAGTCAGGTGTGTGAATTTCCCTTCCAGAGAAGATCAGTGCCAAGAGAGTCAGGCCTGGAGGGCTAGCCGGGTCTTTGTTAGGTTCCTGGCCCATAAGCTCCCAGACCCGTCATTAGCCTGGAGGTCTTCGGGCGCGTTTGTGCTTGTTCGCCGCTCCCGACGACGCACGGCTCTCCTCGGTGCGATAAAACGTCAGTTGTGAAAGGGTGCAAGAGAACAGGTTTCTGGAGACCCTGAAGAACCAATCAGACGGCATCAGAGACCACCAATGCAAATGGGGCACTCAGGGGTGCTTGAGAGGCCAAGAGTAGCCAGTCAGGATGAGCGAGTGGAGCGCGAACGACAGTGCGACCAAAAGGGAAGGTTGAGAGCCAGACTGAGGAGCCCCCACCGCCCCCTCCCCCCTCTGGAATTCCGTTTGCCTCATCTGTGGAACCTCGTCTGATCCAGTCTCACAGGCTGAGTGGATCCCAGTCAGACCACAGCGACGGATTCCTGCTGGAACGCAGCTCATCTCCGAGGAGACACTGCATAGTGTTTTTTTATTTATTTTTTTTTATTTAAAAATGACCAAAAGGTCTGTTTCCGCTCTAAAAGATGGAGCCGCTGCAGCAAACGGGCACAAACTCGCCCAGACTGGGAGTCAGGAGGTCGACAAGAAGGTGGGACTGGGGAAGAAGGTGACCCTGCTCCGGGGGATCTCCATCATCATCGGGACCATCATCGGAGCCGGGATCTTCATCTCTCCGAAGGGAATCCTGAAGCACTCGGGCGGCGTGGGGATGTCGCTGGTGGTGTGGATCTTGTGCGGCGTGCTGTCCCTCTTTGGTGAGTCGGGGAACAGGTGTATCGGAGTTTATGCAGCCACCAGCCATCGAGATTATGACCACCGCGTGTCCATCATAGAGTATAATACAACAGCCCTGCAATCAGATCTCCCCCAGGAGGAGTTTTACGTTTTTTCCTCTCTGAAAATTCCAGTCTCAGCCCCTCTTACCTCTGCCAACCAACCACGTGACATCCAGAGTCATTAATGTGCATATAGGAGAGTTTTATTAAATATATTTTAGACTGAATCAGGAGGTTTTTTTGTTTTTTTGTGACAGAGGGTTTCTATGGAAACTTTGATAAGACTGACAAACATGCACCATTGTTTCTTGGCTTTGGTCATCCGCGGGTTTTATTGACATACTTTTGGGTTTTTTTTTTTTTTTTTTTTAAATAATGGACATTAAAGTGCCGGAGACGATCACGTGATCGGCGTCTCCAGCAAGTGAAGTGAGACGATGAAGCGACGAAAAAACCAGACAGACAAACCTGTAGCAGCCGAGATCTTCGTAAACTCGTTTTAGTTTTCGACCGCTGACAAATAGGCGAAAAAAAGGGGATGTTTTCTGGTTCTGGTTTAAATTGGAGTGTAACTGTTGAATGGTGACTCGCTCGTGTTTATTGCGCCGAGCGCGGCTGGATACGACCATGAATGACGTCTCATGGGCCTCGGCGCCGCCTCCCTCCGACGCGCTGCCATCTAAATATCGATGGTTGTTATTGATATTAACGACTGACTTTCAGTTTTGACGATGACGGGGAGCCGTCGACGATGCTGATTGGCTCATTCATGTCAGGCTGGAATGAAATATTTCCTCGATATTCTTCTTTCCTCTGGTTTGAAGTCAATCGCCACATCCGTCTAGATTTCGACCAATCGTCGCGATCGGAGACCTGTCGACATAAATATGAAAAAAAGCATGCAAATTATAATAATCAGCATCATCATCACCATAGCATGTGACAATGTGTTTATCCGCTTGTTTATTACAATCTTTAACTTCTGACTTAGATTCACTGAATCTAAGTAAGATCCGGTTCACTGAATCAGTGAACCGGATCATCTGAGTCCGCCGTGTTCCCGCTGAGTCGCTAACTGGCCTTGTGTACTTAGCATTAGCCAGCCGGAGGACTCTATGGATCCGGGTTCATGGGGACCTCGGACTCGTGGTTCCTGATTCAGTGGGAAGATTCGAATCATTGACGGGGTGATTCAGGAACCCAGCGCCACCACAAAGACCCGCCCCGCGGCTCAGGGACTGAGTTTCTCAACCAGTGTGAATTTGAAATGTCAAGCTGCTGTTGGGAAGATGGGAAAAGTCCAGGGACCAAAGCGGCTTTGGAGACACTTTCCTGGAACCGTGAATGCGTCGATGCGTCCAGCAGATGTTGAGACTTTGAACTCCTGATTCCTGATTCCGTAGGAAGATTTGAGTCATTAACCCGGGTGATTCGGGAACCCGGCAGCACTCCCTAGAACCCTCCTCATTCACTCTCAGAGGGAAACAGTAAATAGAAAACTTTAAGTGGAGCAAACTGAGGAGTCCTCAGACCCAACTGGTTCTCGGGTTGCTGTTTCTTCCCTCAGCGACTCCTGGACCTGCAGACCAGCGTAGGTACCAGCGCTGCAGGGGCCAGAGCAGACATGGCACCGCTGCACACGCTGTTGCTGCATCCTTAAATCCCGCAGTTTTGCTCCGTAATGAAAAGACGGAGCACATTATCCCGGGACCCCCCCTCCGGGATTCCTGCTACCTAAACAATGCGATCTAAACTCGTCCGCCCGGTCCTGCTCTCCTGGCGGTGGGCTGAAGGCCGGCGGGGCTCCCACAATGGGATGTCCGGGTGACGCTGAGTCCCGGGATGCAGCCGGATTCTGGTGTGGGTGATGATGATGGTGATGATGATGGTGATGATGATGGTGATGATGATGGTGATGATGAGGCAGACCAACAGCTCCGGGTCTCCCGTGTCTCTGCAGGAGCTTTGTCCTACGCCGAGCTGGGGACGTGTGTGAAGAAGTCTGGTGGACATTACACGTACCTGCTGGAAGCCTTCGGACCTAAGATGGCCTTCTTCCGACTGTGGGCGGATCTCATCGCCATAAGGTAACGCCCGTCTACTGAGCCTGACCTCTGACCCCTGAAACTGCCGAACCCCCTACAGGACTATTGTTTGCTTCGCGTTCGTGATGATGTGACTTTTCAAATTTGTAGCTGCTGACGCTACGGTGTCTCCTTAGGGACAATGATTCCATATTCATTGACACAATGTTGAACGTCCTTCGTCAATATCAATTTCATCCAAATTGGCGCATTATCTTCTGTGTTAATATAATAATTAATGTTGTAATGTTAATGGCTGATCAGCGTATGTGGTTTACGTTAATTAACCCTGATCACTGATTAGCGTTGTGTTGAAATTGAGCCGTACATCTGAAATGCATTCAAACGTTTCCTATTTGAACTTTTTACCTTTGTACTTTTTGATCTATGTTACTGAGCTGAGGACGAAGGCGTTCCGAAACGCGTCCCCTCCACCTTCTTTACTTTTATTGAATATCACCTTCAGTGTTTCATATCCATTAAATCTGTAAAACTGCAAAAAGAATGAACAATATGGCGATTACGGTTTTGATGTTACACCGGTTTAAAAAGGGAGATGGAGGAGACGAATAAAAGTGAAATTAAAGTTTAAAGTCAATTAAAGTCCTTTTTGGAGGTGCCCCGGAGGGTCCCTGGACTCCGGTTATTTCACGCTGGACGAGCGTGATCGTCATATCGTCTGTTCATCTATATTTCAGCGCCGCTGTTTGATTTGTCGGTGTGTGTTGGCGACGCGCGCGGCTCCATAACAGGAAGCCTGACGTGAACTCGGGAGGCCGTTTAGAGCGGCGAGCTGAGGCAAAGCTCCGTGTGCAGCTGAGCGAGAGGCCGAGCAGTGAAAACAGAGCGGAGGCTCCGGGCGAACGGGGCCCGATGGAGAGCAGGGTCAATGAATGGAGACACAGGCAGGGAATGAAAACAAGACGGAGCCAGATAAAGAGAGATTTCCCAGGCTTCCACGGCTCAGCACCGGCAGAGGCTGCTGGGAAACGGGGAAGAGAGCGCTGATGAGCCATAAGATGAGCCTGCGGGGCCGGCGGCCATGTTGGAGCCCGACCGAAGCCCTCGGACGGCCGGCAGAGAGTGTGTGTGTGTGTGTGTGTGTGTGTGTGTGCGCGAGTGCGCACACGTGTGTGTATATGTGTGTGTGTGTGTGCTGCTGTGAAACTGTTAGTCCACACACACACACACACACACACACACATATACAATGCCCGCTGAGTAACTACTACTACTACTATTACTAATACTATAACTATTAACTAATACTATAACTATTGCTACGACCATAACTACTATGACTACTACTACTGCTACTACTATAAGCACTGCTACTACTATAACTAATGCGACTACTACTACTACTACTCATAATAATACTATAACTACAAGGACTACTTCTACTACTACTATAAGTACTAGTACTACTACTACTAATAATAACACTACTATGACTACTACCACTATAACTGCTGCTACTACTTTTACTACTACTGCTACTACTACAATAATAATAATAACAACAACAACAACAATAATAATAATAATAATAATAATAATAATAATAAAGACAGGAAGTTGGCTGCAGGTCTACCAGAGCTTCTGCTGGAAATGAGCTCATGGGTGGCGAGGAGATACAAAACCAGCTAAAGGAGGCTAAAACGGGCAAACTTCAGTGTCTCCATGGGTTTGGATAAGGGTTAGGATCAGGGTTAGGTTAGGATTGGGGTTAGATTAGGATTGGGGTTAAGCTTCCAGATGATCGTTTCATCAGTACAGGACAGTAAAAGTTCAAAGTGTCGTATACTATTTTCCATGTGTGGAATACGCCCTGAGGAACGCCACTAATGAAGCGTGTCTGCCTCCCTCAGGCCCGCCGCCATGGCCGTCATCGCCTTGGCTTTTGGCCGCTACATCCTGCAGCCCGTGTTCATGCCGTGCGACACCCCGCCCATCGCTGTCAAACTTGTGACCGCCATCGGCTTCAGTAAGTGCCGACGCCAACGCCGCCGACGCCAATATTTATCCTCGGGGGGCGATTTAAAGGCTTGGATTAGCACATGAAATCAAACAGTGAAACATAACAAGTAAGATACTGCAGTATCTTTCAGTTCCAAACATGAAGTTATTCACCTGCTTATCACGAAGCGAATCCGGATCTGCGCCGACTCAGCAATTATTAGCCAGTGCCAAAACTGCGGCGGCGCTCCATGTGTGTGCTCTCCGAGTTTCATGGTACGCAGACGATGATCAGAAATTATTTGCAGGTTTCACCAACATTTTCCTCAAAATGCAATGAAAATGATCACATGATATACTAGTTCCTTGGAAAAAGGTGATTAAGTGTTAAAACATTTCTGTTTCATAATCGTTACAGCAGAAGTGGAAGATAAATAGATGATCATTTCTTTGATGCAATTATGGGCAGATTAAATGAAGTTCTTTGATAAAAAACGAAGGCACGCTGACACATTTACCACTTCCTGTGAGGTAGAGGACAAATTGGTAAGTACCTCTGATACTTCCCTCATACCTGCTCCTGATAAGAATCTAAACCCATGAATCCTCGCAGCCAGTCATCTCATGGATGAATCGCCCCTCTTACATGAGCAATATTGTACAAATATCTCCGTAAATGCCCTCAGTGTGACTATGACATTCATAAACCCACTCGACCTTTGACGTTCCACTTCACTTGGATCCATTTCTTTGTGTTTTTGCAGGAACCAAATCACTTCCTTCCACCACACTGGCAGCGTTTATTCAACACGCGCCTCCTTCCTATTTAACTTCATGCCTTTTTGAAAAAGTGTCATAATACACAGTCAAGATAAATCAATACCCAATAAAAAACTTCATAAGAAGACATGTTCTCCTGTGCAGAACCAGAAAAAAAAGATAAGACCGCAGTTAAAACATAGAACTATTGATTCCAACATAAGAAAAAAAAAAGGAGAAAAAAGTGAGAGGCTATTCAAAAGGCAAAAACGAGTTTGCAAACCCTTCTGATTGGACGAGCGCACGACTGCACGCCGTTGTGATTTCAGTCGAGCAGAACATCCAGATTTAAGGTGCCCGATTCTTTTCCGGATCGCCGCTCACCTTCGTGGGGGGACCGAATAAAAGTATCTCAGACTTAAAGTTGTGTGACATCCAGCATTTAATATCTGAGAGATGTGGTGTGAAGCGCTGAGAGCGTGAACACTTCCTGAGTGCTGAGGTGCATAGTTGGGTGGCTGGAGCCAATCAGAAAAGGGGGAAAAAGCTCAAATTAATGAAACGTCGTTAGTGCTAAAGCTTACGAAAGTTGTAAGTATAAAAATCAGAGTCAAGCTCAGAATCAAAGCGCGTCCCTTCATTTCAGTGGTGCCATTTTTTTTTTGTTTAAGAAAAGGCTTCATATTGTAAAAGGTTAGAAGTCAAAGTGTCTGAATGGAATATTTGGCTTGTTGGCTGGTTTCTGGAGGTGGTTAGCCAGCAAAACACGTACAAAAACACCCAAGAGGAAGACTCGTTAGAAAGATTTGGATTAGATTAACACGAGTGACTGTGGATGATCCGGCCGGAGGGACGCGTGTATATAGAGAACGGAGGGGGGTCGAGAACCCGTCCCTGGGGAACATCACCGGAGATGCACATAAAACAAAACAATTATCGCTATGGCGCCATGGGGGAAGTATTATTGACGAGAACATCTGCTGTCGTAATTTTGCGTACTTCTTGGTCCCTGCAGCTTCCGTGATGTACCTGAACTGCATGAGCGTGACCTGGACCGCCAGGATCCAGATCTTCCTCACGTTCAGCAAGCTGCTGGCCATGGTTATCATCATCGTGCCCGGAATGTACCAGCTCTTTAAAGGTAAGCGACCCGGCCTCCGCAGGCTCGGCTGCCGGCGCCGTCGCCTCCGCAGGCTCGGCCGCCGGCGCCATCGCCTCCGCTAGCACGCCGTCGCCTCCGCTAGCACGCCGGCGCTTGGAGCTCCAGACCTCCGCGGGGGCTCCAGAGGACGTTCAGCGTTTCATCACCGCGTCCATGTGTTTGTTTGGCCAGAAACAGCTGCAACAATTAAAGCGGCTTCGTCCGTTTCCCCCGAAACAACCTGACCTGTAAACATGAGCCCCCGCCAGCGCCGGCGCACAGCTGCTCCCAGCGAGCTCCGGCTAATGCGTTTCACAAGCGCGGCGCCAGCAGGAGCTCGGGGGACGCCGGATCGCCGCACCTGTGCCCGCCGACACGCGGCCATTTCCATACGGCGCATTACAGTGCCCGCGGCGCGGCGGGCGATTACCGGTCCGCGTCCTCTCATAATTACAAGTTGAATTGCACGGCGAGTGAAGCCGATAAGGCTTTCACGCGCGGATGATTATGGCCATTCATCTCCAGAGCCGCTCAATGTGAAATGGATTAACATGGAAAACGGTTTATTTTTGCAAGCCGCCAAAAGCAGCGTGACACAGAAACCGGTCGGGGAGTTCCGGGAGGTTCCTGCCCATACAAACAGGGCACGGTTCCGTGTTGCGTTCAAGGTCACAATCTGTGCTGCCCCCCACCTCCCACCTCCCACCTCCCACCTCCCATCCCCCATCCCAACCCCTGTTTTTTTCCTCCAGACTTCAGCAACAAATCCATTTTAGTTTGATCCCCAGAAATAAACATGATCCTCAGTGGACGGAGATTCTCATGAAGCAGTTAGCATGTGTGCAATCACATGCAGACAGCTGCCTCTGCCTGCTCTTTTAATCGTGCGTACAGCGTATTAACTATTAATCGCTGTCCTGGGAGTGAGAGCATATTATGATTACTTGGTTTCTCCCTGAACTTTAAACGCCATTTTGCTTTAGACTCGAGCCAAACCACCACGTTTCCCCACCTGAACCTAATCAGACCTCAGACGTCGCATTGACTAATCAAAAATGAGGTCTTATTACACATCTGGGCTGCAGGTTATCCCTGCCTGCTATGATAGAGACGCTAATTTAGGCGGCGTGCTAATTGGTCCAAAGGGAACATTAGCAGCGGCTAACGCTAGCAGCCGCACAATGAACCAGTAGCGAAACGGAAACAGGAAGCAGCCACAAACATTTATTTCGTAATCATGAATCAAAGCAGAAATCTTGTTGATTGCAAATTCAAAATATAAATAACCTGTATTTTAGATATGTTCATAAGTGTTCTCATATTAAAAAGTATTACTAGGTTTTACTACAAAATTTTGCTAAAAAAAACTCAGTCCGTTATTCCAAATGTGATATCTGTGAAACACATTGCACATCACTTTGGCTGTTCACTGTTTCTGTTCGCATTAAGTCATTTGAGAGAATTAATAACCCGCCCACACGAAAGATGATGACTTGTTTTATTTATGGCATGGTGTATTATTTTGTTTTATGGTGTATTATTATGCTGCATTTGTTGTGTATTACTATGATGCACACGTGGCACTTTTGTGATTCATTCACGGTGCATTTATGGTGCATTTTCGGTGCATTTATGGTGCATTTATAGTGCATTTATGGTGCATTTATGGTGCATTGCTTATGGTGCATTTGTGGTGCATTATTATGGTACATTTATGATGCATTCATTTATGATGCATCCTTATGCTGCATTATTTGTGGTGCATTTATGGTACATTTTTGGTGCATTTTCAGTGCATTTATGGTGCATTTATAGTGCATTGCTTATGATGCATTTGTGGTGCATTATTATGGTACATTTATGAATTATTCATGTATGATGCATTTGTGGTGCATTATTTATGGTGCATTTATTGCGCATTATTATGACGCATTCGTGGCACTTTTGTGATTAAATTATGGTGCATTTGTGGTGTATTTTCGGTGCATTTATGGTGCATCGCTTATGGTGCATTTGTGGCTCATTATGATGGTACATTTATGTTTTATTCATTTATGATGCATCATTATGGTGTATTATTTATGGTGAATTTATGGTGAATTTATGGTGCATTATTGTGCATTATGTTGATGAGTTTGTGGCACATTTATGATTAATTTGTGCTGCGTTTCTGGAACTTCATTATGGTGCATTGTGTATGTTTCATTTCTGATGCATCATCGTGGCGCAGCAGTATGGTGCCTTATTTTCATGGTGCATATCCATAAACGCCCTCCTCGCCTGGCCCCCCGGCGGCTGCCGGTGGCTGAGCGCGTCGGGGGCCGTCAGACGCGCTGAGCCGAGGCTCCCGGGTGGAGCCGAGCACTGATCACATCTGAGAGTCGTATCATCGCGGCTGGAGCGACTCTGTGGCATAACTGAAGTCATATTTCCAGGCTAATATGGCAGATTAATGCCGCATCCGTCAGCTTTATGGTGAAAACGGCAGGTTTTTTTTTTTTTTTTTGGGCTGCTCGGCGGCTGTGATCGCCGCCGGTCGTCAACTCTGGACAATTTGCCTCCGGGAGCAGCTGTGATGTATCAAACACATAACAGGAAGGAGTGCGTGTGTATGTGTGTGTGTGTGTGTGTGTGTGTGTATACGTGCGTGTTTGCAGGGGAGACCAAGAACTTTGAGAATGCCTTTGATCTGAACAAGATGCAGCTGAGCGGGATGCCTCTGGCCTTCTACTCGGGGATGTACGCCTACGCCGGCTGGTGGGTGTGGCTCGCCGCGTCGCGCTCACATGCTCATTATTAATAAATCACAGGAGCTGGAAACAACTGAGCCCATTCTGCTTTGTTTTGTTTTGTTTTCTGGTGTTTAGGTTCTACCTCAACTTCGTGACAGAGGAGGTGGAAAAACCCGAGCGGTGAGTTTCACGCCGTGTGTTCGGTTTTTTAGATCAAAACCATAAGCTGAACAGTTTTTTTTTTTTTTAAATTCACCTAATCGTTAAACTACAGTTCAAGCCTCATTCTAATTTTGTTATCATTGATTTCTAAAGTCATGTCCACATAGATAGATTTTTCCTTTGCTACACTGACGTTGCTCCGGTAACCATGATACAAACTCGCTTATCCTGAGAAATATGTGAAACTGAATAACTGGAAATGACGGCAAACAAACTGCATATCAAACCTCCAAATGTGAAAAACCCCCAAAATTACAAGTGCATTGATGCATCACATATCTGTAGAGTTTTAAAACCACAGATTTTTTTTTTTTTACCCTGAGATGCATAAGTGGGTCAAATATTGACCCGGTGAGGTTGTTTTCGTGCAAGAACTCCATACTGAAAAGTTGTTATCATTTCATATTCCAGGTATTCCTCAAAAAAACATGTTTTTGATACTGCACCAATTTAATATTTGAATTTACCCTTTGTACATAAATTAATTGAAAAGGCCTTATATTGTAAGGGTAAATTTATTGATAAATCTAGCTTATGTATTACTACCCCAAGCTTCCATAACTGGGTCAAAAATTACAGTCACATTCATTTATTCATACAGTATTTAGTAAGGTAATCCACAGTTTCCAGTTATAAGCATTTATATATAAACTGGACATCATGGCAGCTCCTCAAAAGTGAGGCCAAAACACCTCGATCTCCCCCTGGTGGCTGGCTGCTGTACAGCTGATAAACCCCGCCTCCTCCATGTCAGTGGGCGGGACTTGGACCAAACTAAAATATACACTTTAAATCATTTTCACCTCAAAGATGCTTTCTGTTTGTGTCACACTGACGTTTGTTCAAGCGTTCATTTTACTGATAAGTTTGGTTTTAGTTTGACGCTATAAAAAGGGGGCGTGGCTTCATGACTGACAGCTGCTCTGAGTGACATCCAGGAAGTGGTGGAGGCGTTTACAGACGCCTGTTTAGGAATCCTACATGAGAGAGTGGAGAGGACGCGGAACACTGACTTTATATTACTGTTATCGGCTGTTTCAAAAAAGACGATAAAAATAGATTTTTAAAGGTAAACTGATCACTGGTGATTGAGGTGGGCGGGGCTAAGATACCACAGCTCCATTTCCCGATCGCTACTGAATCGCTGATCGCTGATCGCTGACTCTGAGTGACTCCATATCTGGATATTATAGTGTCATTTTTGGTGAGAAAGGAGAAAGTGGAGCTTCGTTGTTCATATTATAGTTAACAGTTTATGTTTCCAGCCAGTCAGAATCAGGGACTCTGCAAAGTCACGCTTGAAACTGAAACGTGTCATATTGTAATGAAGAGCTCGAGTTTCGTGGGAGTGCTGCTGGGGCTGAAAATAGTAGTCAGCTCTAATATGGTAATTGGCAATGTTTAACATAATGAATAATAAATGACACTCCACTGACGACATCGGCGTCCTTGCCACCAGCCACAAAACACTGAGACCAGACTGCGAAAAGAAAGATCTCCATAATTTTTATTCATGTTATTATCATAATATTATTTCAAATTCATATTTTAAAAGTGTTATTAAAGTTTCTGATTTTTTTCTCTAAAATGGAGGAGTATATGTGTGTGTCTGATTTACACACCGATCAGCCATAACATTACGACCACTGCATGTTCACCATAGAGTATAATACAACAGCCCTGCAATCATGTAATGTTATTAGGTTGGATTGTGATTGAATGTGTGTGAGAGAGGTGTTGACATGTTTGAATGATTGTTATTGGGACTGTAGTTTGTGACGCTGTTGGACTGCACTGGGTTATCGATGACCAAAATATTGGGGACACCTCTCACTATAGGTAACCATAACTATAAGTCAGTCAAAATTCAGCATAAAACTCCTCCTGAAGGGAGAATTGATTTCAGGGCTGTTGTATTCTACTCTATGGTGGACACGCGGTGGTCATAATCTTATGGCTGATGGGTGTATGTCTCTTGTCCATATTTGCTGACTTGTTATTCCTTAATATCCTGAAATGCGGCACCAATACGAGTCTAAATTGCCGCTAGCTGCTACTTTATTATTGCAAAGCTAGCATGCCGTCATCACCATATTTAATGTCTTAGCCTGGTATTGTTGGTATCTTAACATGAGATAAGTTTATCTGTTAAGTTTGAAAAACACGCAACAGATTATTTACGCTCTCCCCTTTCGCCCGAGCTCCATATGAGCGACCTGATTGGCTGAGCTGCTGCTTTATGCTTACTAAGAGCGTTTAGATAAATAGGAGGAGAAAAGTCGGTAAGATCAGCCCCCACTACCCCCCCTTTGACCGGTGTGTTGCACTTTTGGCTTCCATCCCACAGAAACGTTCCGCTGGCCATCTGCATCTCCATGGCGATCGTGACCTGCTGCTACGTGCTGACCAACGTGTCCTACTACACCGTGATGTCGGCGGAGGAGCTGCTGGCCTCGGAGGCGGTCGCCGTGGTGAGAGGCCGGCGGCGTCTGGCGGCTCAGGCGGATTCGCGCGCCGTCATCGCGTGTCACCCGCCGCCGCTTCTTTCATATTCTTTGTTTAACGGGATGCCACCATGCGCGCTGGCGGCGGGTTCCTCGAGTGCGAGAGCTCGGGTTCGACCTTGGCGACGGGGACTGATGAGCGCTTGTGTTTCCGCCTGCGATAACATTTTTTATTTTTCATACTTGAACCGTGGAATTCAGACGGCGGCTGCGTGCTTCGTCTCAGCTGCCGTTGGCGATGTTTAAAGTTCCAGTCAGATGAAGAAAAAAAAAAAAAAGAACACAAGTTTTTAACCTTGTTAACTTCCACCTGATGTTTTTTTTTCTAATGCCGAGCACTTAGCATGTCATTATGAGCCGAGTGTCTCTGGCAGCTCGGCTTCCCAGCAGCGGCTGATGAGATTGTTTCAGCTCCGCCCTGCTAATGCTAATCATATCACCGACATTCCTTAATAACCGCTACCGTTGCTTATCGGAGCGAGCTCGGCTATCAGCGCTACTGTATGAGCCCTCAGCTGGGCAAGGTTTGTTCCCCGAAGGATCTCTGATCTTTGCTAATGCGGTTAGCTTTATTACCCGGCGCGCGCTGAGTGATAGCAGCACCTTAAGAAAGGTGTTAAGAGCATTTATCTGTTCTTAGAAGGACAAAAGAATCACATTTCCTGTCTCACAGACGGCGGGAGGAAAATTACAGCTCAAACCTGATTACAAGTTGAACTTTAGAACTTGTTTTAGAGGAGATGGTTCAAGACGCAATTAGCAATTTTAGAATATAATCGGAGGGATGTTCACCGGGGTTCCACAAGTCAGATCAGAATTATTCTTTCTGCTCACAGTTGAGATGTTGCTGTTGCAAATCCAAGCATTCAAAGACACAACTAAGGTCTCTCGTCTTGTCTGACCTTCATCTGCTTTTCCGGGTCACGGGGCATCAGTCTCAGCAGAGGAACCCAGACTCTAGCCCCAACCCTCTCCCCAACGCTTCCACCAGTTCTTCTGGGAGTACTCCAAGGCGTTCCCAGGCCAGCCAGGAGACATAATCTCCCAAATATGTCCTGAGTCGACCCCGGGGACTCCTCCCAGCGGGTCGTGCCCAGAACATCTCCCGAGGGAGACGCCCAGGCGGCATCCTGACCGGATGCCCGAACCACCTGAGCTGACTCTTGATGTGGAGGAGTAGCACCTTCTGAGTGTCTCCTCCACCTACCTCGAAGGCTGAGCCCGGCCACCCTGCGAAGGGAACTCATTCCCGCTGCTCGTGTTTGCGATCTCGTTCTTTTGGTCACTGCCCAGAGACCTCGTGACCATCAGTGATGGTCCGTACCAAGATCGCCCAGTAAATTGAAAGCTTTGCCTTTCGGCTCAGCTCCCTCCTGACCACAACAAACTGGTTTAACCGCAGACGCCGCCCGATCCGCCTCTCAATCTCGCGCTCCGTTCTTCCCTCACCTGTGAACAAGACCCCCAGATACTTAAGCTCCTTAAACTGGACCCGGAGTGGGCAGTCTACCCTTTTCCGGTTGAAAACCATTGCCTCTGATTTGGGGGTGCTGATCCTCATCCCTGCCGCCTCGCATTCGGTTGCTCGATGAAGTCAGCCAGAACGACATTGTCTGCAAAAAGACACGTGATCCCGAGACCACCGGACTCGACCCCCTTCCGACACTCAAGTGTGCCTAGAAATTCTGTCCATAAAAGTTATGACCAGAGCTGGTGACACAGGGCAGCCTGGTCAGAGTCCAACCCTCACCGGGAACTAGTCTGACTTACTGCTGGACATGCAGACCGAACTCTGACGCCGACGATACCACACTAAAATCATTCAGAACGGTTTCACACAAGCAAACCAGAGAACCAAGGCCTTGCTGACTTAATACCAAGTACAATATGATTTATACTGTATGTTCATGTTTCATTTTAACAACCAACCCAGGCTTTATTGAGTCGCTTGTTTCTCATCGTAAACGCATTCAACCTGATATTCCTACGAGGGAACAACAACCAACCCAAATTACTCATCGAGTTACCCAGTAGAAGCTTTGTACCCGTTCAGGGGCGTGTTTACGTGGAACCTTTTCATTCGGTTTGGGCATTTAAACTGAACATAATTGGAATATCTAAGCGCAGCTTACAAAAGCGATAAAGCCTGACGTTCTTAACCCCCCTAGTGACTTTCTCTCTCTGTGCTTGAACCTTCCAACATCTGCAGACGTTTGCAGAGAAGCTGCTGGGGAGCTTCTCGCTGGCGGTGCCGGTGTTCGTGGCGCTGTCCTGCTACGGCTCCATGAACGGCGGCATGTTCGCGCTGTCCAGGTAACCGCCGCCGCCGTCGTCGCCGTTGTCGCCGCCGTCGTCGCCGTCGTCGCCGTCGTCGCCGTCGTCGCCGTCGTCGCCGTCGTCGCCGTCGTCGCCGTCGTCCTGCTCAAGGATGATGTTAGCTTAGCAGTTAGCATGTCAGTATAAAGCCGCAAACACATTAACCCTCGTTTATGTGTTTGAGGTCTGTGGGCCTCTACACATAAAATCAATTTCAACTTTTTTCATAAATTGTTTCATAAATGTTTTATGAACATTTACAGCACCTGCGATCTTCTAGGACACAAATGTACAAAACTGAGTGTAATATTACAAAAATGTAATTTCTGGCACAATAAACCCACGCGTGCACATTCATAGGCATGTCTCTGAACAAGCACACACACACACACATGCACACTCACACACACACACACACACACACACGCACGCACGCACGCACACTCACACACACACACACACGCACACACACACATACATGCAGTCACATGCAGGCACACACACACACACACACACATGAAAATTATATATCAGTGTGTTGGTCTCAATTTGCCTAAAAGGGTGAAAAAAAGGTTATTTTTCTTCTCTACGTGTCTGAAAAAAACAGTCGAATGTCACCGGCTCTTTTTTGGAAAACAAAAAAAAACAAACACGACACAAAAGGGTTACAGCAAGTTCATGCGCGTTCACTCGGGTGTGTGTGTGTGTGTGTGTGTGTGTTCTCTCCAGGATGTTTCTGGTGGCGTCTCGCGAGGGTCACCTCCCCGAGGTTCTGTCCATGATCCACGTCCGCAGACACACTCCGCTGGCTGCCGTCATCATACTGGTCAGTTCACCGTCTGAAAGAAGCAGATCTTTAGACGGGCTGTCGACGACCTTATTTGACCTCCCGGTTTGGCGTCACTACGTTTGGAGACCGGGGTTTGCTGGCTGTGAAAAACAGCACGAGGGCTGTATGGTCTAAAGTCTGTAGGGGGCGCCACAGAGCTGTGCGCCTCACCGACGGCCAGGACCCGCATCAAAGTCGAAAATATGTGAAGACTGAGAGCTAAAAAACAAACAAAAAAAGTGCTTAAAGAACTGTGATGTCACACAGTCGCTAACGTGACGGTTGCCGGGCGTCGTCGCGGCCGCGCCGTTCAGCCTTTGGTGACGTTTCGCCCTCCAGCTCTCTTTGTACCAGCTTAGCATATTTAACGTGCATCTGAGGCCGCTCATGGGGGGCGGGAGGGTTAAAACGCCCGCTCTGAAAACGGCCGCAGAAAAAAATCAATCAATCAATTTTTTCTACGCCTGGACTTGACACACGTGTCTAACAATTTTCCGACATTTAGTTGAAGCACTTATTCTCCAGGTTCCATGTGCCATCGAGCATCGAGAACATTAAAAATAATAATAATAATAACATAGTTGCAATAGGAGCCTTGCAGCTATTGAATGGCTGTGATACCGGAGTCCTGTGGGAACATCTGAGTAACCACCTTGTTACCAAAATACGACTGTGCTCTTCCCCGATGCTGCTCTGCTGTCTTCGATGCTTTTCACAGTTATGTCTTTGTCATTCAGATTTCAAGCCACTGGCAGGTTGAGATGATGTTAATTACATATGATTATTATCTCACTAACCAAGTTACAGCTGCGCCAAATCAACCCCGACAACGATTGGTTATTGCTGTCTGCTGTTTTTTTTTTTGTTTTTTTTTACTATGTGGTACGGAATGATTGCTGCCATGGTTACCTACTCTTACCTCGCACGTTCACATAAAAGGGTTGGAAACGCTTTCATGGCCTTCACGTTGAGTATTTTCCGTGTGTGTGTGTGTGTGTGTGTGTGCGTGCGTGCGTGTGTGTGTGTGTGTGCAGTATCCAATGACCATGCTCCTCCTGGTAATAGGGGACATCTACAGCCTGCTGAACTTCATGAGCTTCCTGCGGTGGTTGTTCATCGGCGTGGTGGTGCTGGGGCTGATCTACATGCGGTACACTCAGCCGGACCTCCCCCGCCCTTTTAAGGTCTGCGATGATGATGATGATGATGATGATGTCATTGACACACCCTGCAGCTCCGTCCGCGCTCACGTTTTCGCCTCCCCGCAGGTGCCGATCTTCATCCCGGTGGTCTTCTGCCTCACAAGCTTCTTCATGGTCTTCCTGTCTCTGTACTCGGACCCGGTCAACACCGGCATCGGCTTCGCCATCTCGCTCACCGGCATCCCCGCCTACCTCGTCTTCATCTACTACGACAGCAGGCCCAAGTGTGTGCAGGCAGCTTTGGGTGAGCAGCTGCTCGGTGGCTCTGCGTGAGGATCCAGTCGCGGCTGGTTCTTTACTTGCTGAATTGCAATTATTTGAGTAGAAACCGCGAGGTAGTCGGGCCACGTTCGGCCCGATTCGATTATCGGAGGGATGATCTCAAGCAGGGCTTTGCTCTTGCAGCATGTGCGTGTGCAATGGGCAGGACAAACACACACACACACACACACACACACACACACACACACACACACACCCACACACACACACACACACACACACCCACACCC
>CAAKHG010012748.1:12528-27028 GCA_901007715.1 Dactylopterus volitans | reverse complement strand
CATGTCTCCTAGTCATCGAACTAAAAGAGTCAACTCATACTGGAAATTAAATAATTCTCTTATTGAAGTGAATCTTTGGTAAAGGAGATTAAAATAAAAATAGGTGAATGTTGGAATACGGCATGTATGGAAAGGGTCAGACAGAATTTTTCTGTTAATCGACTTGCGTATTTTGAGCTCTTTTAACTCTGCATCACTGAAAACATTCCCTCTTCTCCCGCTTAGTTTCGTCCTCCTTTCTACGCTGTCATTGTTTTGTTTTGTTTTTGTCATTTTGCAATTTCGTTGAGCAACCAGCAGAGGGCAGCATCCAACTACCTCTTGGTCAGCTCCACATTCTGCTCAGACCACACAAGTTTTGGTAAAAGAGAAAAGTAGGACTTTTCACCTCAAAGCCAACCAACTGTTGGTTGGTAACTAAAACTAACTAACAAAACAATGTACCTATATTTGCAATTCAGAAAAAAAAGAAATAATAATTCGATGTCACTAATTTCTAATAATCAACCGGTTTGTCAAAATGTATGTTTTAGGTTATAGGTCAGCCTGCGGTCTAAGGTAAATTGAGCTAAGGCAAATTATGATCGAGAGCAAACACCACAAAGGACAACCCCACAAAAGTGCCCTTTGTGAAAAGAGTAAAGGTAATATGTTACATGTCAAATAATTTAAAAAAAAAACAAAAAACAGACTGACAGACAGACCTGACAGACTTCAGGATACTTTTCTTTTGACAAGGCTTCACGTCGCAGGTCACTGCCTTAGAAATCTCCATGGTAAGAGCGAAAACAAAGCATGGGTATGGAACACGCACACTGAAGTGGTCAGGCAACGGGACCACCGCCTTGCTCCTGACGCACGGCTGAGTCAGCGGGGGCGCGCGTAACTGACTATTCCCAAGACATAAAATGCGCACACATGGCTTCGTATCCGATTCAACCTGGGCGCGTATAAAGCCAACTAACTTCACGCCAAGTTGCCAGAGGAGAGGAACGCCGAGTGGATGTCTCGCAAATTCAAAACCAGCGGAACTTGACAACAGGTAGTTAAAAATTGATAACTTTTTTTTTTTCCAAATTTAACTTGATTCGTTAGGTATATTTTACTTTGGTAATACATTTCATGTGGGGGAAAAAAGCTGGGGGAAAAAGGAAAATTTAATGACATTGTAATAACTGGTTGCGTTTTGTAATTTAAATAATAAAAAACCAAAAAAATATATTGTTATAGCAAATTCCAAGATTTTGCTTGTGGTGAGATATTTGATATTACGAGGGTTTGGTGACTTCATTATCTATTAAGTCACTAAATCAGTTGATAATAGCTGTTACTTTTTAACCATATACACCGTTGTTTCTGCAGCTGCTTAAAAAATATAAATCAAAATTGCATGCATTCTATATTTTTCCATCCCAGTTATCGTTTTTTGGCTTGTCAAGCACAATTTGTGAATTCAAAAGATTGGAGCAAATTGAAAAAAAAGTTTTGAAATTAAATCACACAAACAAACAAACAAACAAACAAACAAACAAACAAACAAACAGTCATATGATAAGATTTGCCAATGACACATGTGATTCAGTTTATTAAAGACTTTTCTCCTTATCAAAGAACAATAGTTGTGTGCACATTTTTAGTAAGGATACATCCTTTACACATGTACAAGCCATAGTAACATGTACCTTTATATCTCAAAGGTAAAGAAAGACAATGGAGCTGAAACCTTTGCTCAAAAAGCTGGGCTCAATAATCCGAGCCATTCTCACTTTCCTCTTTGCCCTGGCGGTACTGGGCGTGATGGTGTGGGCCTATGTCGAAGGTTTCCAGCTGGTCACTTCTGCATATGGAATCATCTCCTTCGGCTTTTATGGACTACTGCTCACACTCCATGTGTTGACCCAGAGCTTTTTTGCCTTCATCGAGCACCGGCGAATGAAAGCTCGCACACAGCCGTGCACCTTTACTAAGACCATTGGCTTCACAATATCAGCTTACCAGGAGGACCCAGTGTACCTCAGAGAGTGCTTAAACTCCATCAGGGCGCTCAAATATCCCCCTGAGCTCCTGCGCATCATCATGGTCGTGGATGGGAACACAGATGACGACAGATATATGTTGGAGATGTTCAGAGAGGTGTTTGCAGACCAAGACCCTGGCTGTTTTGTGTGGAACAATAACTACCACACATGGGACCCCACCGAGGCCCATCAGGATCTGGAGAAGGTTTCTGAATTGGACCTAGGAGAGGATGCTTATCAGACTGTTGATGAGGATCCACAGCGAAAAGAGATAGAGCGCCTGATCCAGAGCCGAAGGTGTGTATGCATCATGCAGAAGTGGGGTGGCAAGCGGGAGGTGATGTACACAGCGTTTAAAGCCCTTGGGTCATCAGTTGACTACATACAGGTATGTCACTTTCCTTCATGTTCTGAATGTTTTTTTCCCCCCCAAATGTAATAATTACATTGAAGGGCACTTGTAATGATAGATGACTCCCTCCCCTTCCCCAGGTGTGTGACTCGGACACTAAACTGGACCCCTTGGCCACAGTGGAGTTGTGTAAGGTGTTGGAGAGTAACCCCAAATATGGCGCTGTGGGAGGAGATGTGATGATCCTCAACCTAAAAGACTCTTACATCAGCTTCATGAGCAGTCTTCGGTACTGGATGGCTTTCAACATAGAAAGGTCTTGCCAGTCCTTCTTTAACTGTGTCTCCTGCATAAGTGGCCCTTTAGGTGAGGAAAAAGCTTTATGTTGACATGCTAAGTCATGGCTGTGATGACTTGTTTAAACTTATTCGGAAATATTAATTTTGGTTTGTCGCTTCATGAAGGGCTGTACAGAAATGATCTCCTTCAGCAGTTTCTGGAATCTTGGTACAATCAGACGTTCTTGGGATCTCACTGCACATTTGGTGATGACAGACATCTCACCAACCGTATGCTGAGCATGGGTTACGCCACAAAGTAAGAGGCTTCTTTGCAATATATGTAATGTGTGAAAAAAAATGGCAATTACCTTCAGATGATGTAATGGTGTGTGATTTGTTTTTCTCCTTAGATACACCGCTCGCTCAAAATGCTACACTGAGACGCCTGCTCAGTTTTTGCGCTGGCTCAACCAGCAGACTCGTTGGACAAAATCTTACTTCCGTGAGTGGCTCTACAATGCAATGTGGTGGCACAAGCACCACCTCTGGATGACCTACGAGTCCATCGTCTCAGGCGTTTTCCCCTTTTTTGTGACTGCTACCATCATTCAGCTGTTCTGGACAGGCACACTTTGGGACATCCTCTGGGTCCTGTGCTGCATTCAGCTGATTGGGCTGATCAAAGCAGCCTACGCCTGCATCCTGCGCAGAGATGTTGTGATGGTGTTTATGTCCCTCTACTCAGCTCTGTACATGACCAGCCTGCTGCCTGCAAAGTACTTTGCCATTCTCACAATGAACAAAAGCAGTTGGGGGACATCAGGTAGACGCAAGCTTGTAGGGAACTACATCCCCCTCCTCCCACTGTCAGTGTGGGCAGCTATTTTACTAGGTGGGCTTGGTTATACAATCTACAAGGAGAGTCAAATGGATTGGTTCACCCCAGCCAAGATACTGGAGACTAAGTTTCTTATTTTTGGCTGTGCGGCCTACACAAGTTATTGGCTGTTCATGATGTGCCTATACTGGGCCTGGTTCCTCAGGTTATGTAGGAAACGGAGCAAAAGTTACACATTGAGTGTGTAGGTCCACAGTGTTCAGTGAATACCGGAGAGGAAGTTAATTTATTTGAATTCAACAATTGCATTTATTTATTTTACAGTGTACAATGATGGGCTTTCATGCAGCTGCTAAACCAATGAAAAAGGAATACTAGTGTAACATAGGTGGAACTACTAGAATTGTTATTACCTGAGCATTTTTGAAAAAAGCTGGATTCACATGGAACTGTTGTTGCACACTTAAAAGGAAACTGTACTGAGGGCTTTTGGTTTTGGGCCCATGCACTTCTCAGGTTTCTCTTGTTTTGATGGGAGAGAGAAAATATATATTTATTCATTATATGTGCAGGTTTATTTCAAGAACATTTTTTTTCTATTAAATGATGAAGGTCCTCTATTAATATCAATATGGCGTGACCAAATATGTGTATACTGGTGTAAGAACACAAAGAAGTCCACCTAGGGAAGCTTAAGTGTGTCCCTCTTCTGACGATTGCTTTGCCACTGGATCCTGGACAGCACTTTCTGCAGATTTGCAGTCTTACTTGAAAATACAGTGTTGCACAGAAGGGGGCATGTTGTGATGAAACTTCCCTAATCAAGTGTAAACATATGTCTCATATTATGTTTGGTGGCAGAATCAATTTTATATAATCTCAAAATCTTCTGTCAGCAATCTGAATGTGTTTATTTATGGGCTAAACGGACGGTTTCTGCTGATGCGAGAACCGAGGCCATTGAGAGCATTCATCCACTTCCCTCTCTGAGCCATAACACTGAGTCCCTGATAAGCGGCTACTCCCACCATACTGGGAGAAACACACAGGGGTGTTTGAACGCTCAGTTATACTTTGAAGCAGCAGAAACTGATATGGTGCCTCTTCGAGAATAGTGCACGATGATACTGATCCTGTGGCTGAGGTCTAAATCATGGAGTCATGTAATGATGCCTAAAACAATCAGGACTGATTTTTTACATTTTTTGGGATATCATAAAGTTGCCATGTACCTACTCTCATGTAATATGTTAAGTCTGGGTGAACAGTGCAAGATGCACTTTGTTTGATCTGATGTAACAGAGGACAATCAACAAAGAAAGCATGAATTGTACATTTGTATGCATATTTCTCTAAGCCATGTAAATGTTGCTTTGGCTGGATTTTGTCTGAAAATGTGAACAAATTGATGGTTTTGGGAACTTTTGTCATGATGAAAAAATAAAATATTTTTCTGATATTTACATCTCAGAAGCCTTGGAAAAACAGAACATCTACAACAATGTAATATTCCCCTTGACCTGTCAGTGCCTGCACAAAGGAAGATACACTGTTACACTGTAAGCTCTCTCCACTCCCACAAAACGCATCACAATTTCCCCTCATATCTTGGCCCTTTCTCACAATTAGGAATCTGTAAAACCCTTTAATGGTTACACCCTTTAACCCTTTGAACATGGTTGTTATGGTGTTTGTTTTTTTTTATGACAGATTGATTAAAACTTGGTTACGCAAATGTTGGTGCCGAGTCACTACTGGCACAGAGCACATTGAGTGGCATTTGTCTGCCATAACATCCAACAAAAAGATTTGAGGCTGATGTACAAATGTTGTGGTGGATGCAACTTTTCATGTTTACATCATCATTACTGGTGACTGACGGTGGGTGCAATTTCGTGATTTAAGGTATTTAAAATGTTACAAAGCTACTCATCTACCTCACCTTGTCCACCATCTCACAAGTTTTTAAATTCATGCGCTTTATGTTTTGGTGGAATGATCATATATTTTGCATGGAAAACTCGGGCGTGGGAGGAGTTCGGTGAGGCCATGGAGGAAGACTTTCGGTCGGCTCCGAAGAGATTCTGGAAAACTGTCCGGCGTCTCAGGGGCAGCAGATGGCAACTTGTCCACACCGTTCTAGGTGGGGGCGGGGAGTTGCTGACATCACCTGGGGCAATCCTCCAGCGGTGGAAGGAATACTTTGAGGAGCTCCTCAATCCTACCGACACGCATTCCCAAGGGGAAACAGAGCTGGGGGACCTGGAGGTGGGTCGTCCAATCAGTGGGGCTGAAGTCGCCGAGGTAGTGAAACAACTTCGCGGCGGCGGAGCTCCGGGTTTGGATGAGATCCGCCCAGGGTATCTTAAGGCTCTGGATGTTGTTGGGCTGTCCTGGCTGACACGCCTCTGCAACACTGCGTGGTCATCGGGGGCAGTGCCCTTGGAGTGGCAGACTGGGGTGGTGGTCCCTATCTTCAAGAAAGGAGACCAGAGGGTGTGCTCCAACTACAGGGGGATCACACTACTCAGCCTCCCCGGGAAAGTTTACGCCAGGGTGCTGGAAAAGAGGGTCCGATCGACTCAATACAAACCATTGTGTATCAACTTAACAACGTTTAAAAAAGCCAAAGATTGTGTAGAACTACAAAACTTCTATCATTATTTCCTAGTCATACAATATGTCTCAAAATGGATCAAATGTAGCCAACTAGACCAGATATCGAGCAAAAACTCTGTAAAGAGATTCCAATTTCTATCGACCATTCATCCTCCTCACTATCAAATGACGCAACTGCTTCAAAAGTACGAATACTTCACATATCTCATGCACACTTTCACCAGTCTGGAGCAGTCCTGAGCGTTCATTTGCTCGTGCTGCTGCTGTGATGTAAGGATTCTAATGTTGAGGCTAGAACATTAACTGTATGCCACTGTTGCTGTTTCATCTTCCCAGAATTCAAGTAATGTAAATACAACAATCCTCTGAGCAAAATAAAGGATGAGACTGTGGAAAACCTCCAGAGATGATGTGTAATGGCGCAGCTCAGTTTAGTCCTTTTGTTTGCACCTAGAGCTTGTAAAAGGCAGGAATTTCACAATAAAGTACAAATTACTAATGCCAGTATTTGTGAATAATTTCCAAACCTTGTAAATTGAATCATTAGGTGCTCTTGCCTTAATAGAATGTTACTGACCACTGATTATAAATTTGTGGTTGTGGTTTTGATGCTCTTCATCCATTTCTGGAGTGTTTTTGTAAGTCCTTAATCTTGAATTTCATCTACACTGTAGATGAAATTACAGTGTAGTACAGTACAGTGTCTTTGAAATTCCTACAATGCAGATTACAAAATGTTTCCCCACTGGGTCAACACATGGAGCCCCGAATTAAATCATTAAGCCGTAAGTATCAATAATCTCAGCATTACACTATTATTGTTAAATGTTTTAACATCTTTATGCATGTCTTGCTTTTGTTATGCTCTTTTTGTAAAGCCTGTGAATGTTCTCACTCACCCAGGTCATGGTTATCTCAAGGAAATTGAATCAAAGCAACTGGACTTGTTTTGGTCTTGGGAAGATGTTTCACCCCTTCATCAGTTCATGCATCCGGTGTGGAGACCAGGTTTTTAACCTCTGGGAGGGGTGCCACAAACTCTGTGATGTCATAGAGTCTTTGTGATCCATGTGCCTGCAACTGTCGTTTGTGACAGTCATAGGTGGAAAGGTGGTTTTGACTTCGTTAGTGCCCTCTTGTGTAGTAACGACAGTCGTTGGAGTCACAATGGCCAGTTTGTGAAAGG
Source organism: Dactylopterus volitans (assembly GCA_901007715.1). Taxonomy (NCBI): domain Eukaryota; kingdom Metazoa; phylum Chordata; class Actinopteri; order Syngnathiformes; family Dactylopteridae; genus Dactylopterus; species Dactylopterus volitans. The sequence goes on along the minus strand of CAAKHG010012748.1, from coordinate 19,734 downwards.
TAGTTTTTCCTGAGGTTAGATTGATGAGGTTAGATGATCTTTTTGTAAAGCACTTTGATCATCATTCTAGATGCTGCAATGTGCTATATGAATAAACTTTTATTTGATTTAATTTGATCCACACTGTAACTGTAATGACATCAAGTGTGTCTCAGATATGTCACTCAGATGATATGTGCAACATTTTTCACAGTGCATGACATATGTCCTGCACGTCTGCAATCATCACTCTGCAGAAGTTGCATGGGTGATTGCAAATGTTGGGTAATCGACCTTTGCAAAACAAAAACAAGCTTCAAACTAATTCAAAAGGTTTGTTAGCTCGTGTTGGACGAGTCTTAGTTAACAGAGTTTCTCATGAATGTCCATAACATTGACCTTACTCCATTACGGTCAGGATCTGCCCTTCGTTGGTTCACGTCCTATCTCTCAGCGAGATCTTTCAGAGTATCGTGGAGGGGAGAGGTGTCAAAACCACACAACCTATCCACAAGGTTTCATCAAGGGTCAGTGTTCGGCCCCCTCTTATTCTCAATGTACACCACCTCACTTGGGGCAATCATCTGCTCCCATGGTTTCTCATACCACTGTTATGCTGACGACACCCAACTATTCCTATCATTCCCGCCAGGATGCCTCAAAGTCTCGGCGCGGATCTCATCATGCCTTTCTGATATTTCAGCATGGATTAAAGAACGCCACCTCCAACTTAACCTCTCGAAGAATGAGCTCCTTGTCATTCCAGCCAGTCCCTCGATACAACAACAGATAAACATCCAGCTTGACTCTACCGAACTTGTGCCCACAAAATCTGCCAGAAACTTGGGTGTCATGATTGATGGCCAACTTACCTTCAAGACACATGTAGCATCAATTGCCCGATCGTGTTGTTTCACCCTGTTCAACATCAGGAAGATCAGACCCTACCTATTTGAGTTTACAGCTCCAACTCCTGGTATAGACGCTCGTCATATCACGCACTGACTACTGTAACTCCCGACTGGCGGGGCTCCCGGCTTGTACCATCAAACCTCTGCAGATGATCCAGAATGCGGTGGTGCTTCTGGTCTTCAATCAGCCTAAAACAGCAGATGTCACCCCATTGCTCAAAACCCTACACTGGCTCCATGTAGCTGCCCGCATCAAATTCAAAGCCCTGACAATTGCATTTAAAGTAGCAACTACAGAGGCTCCCACCTACCTGAACTCTCTCATCCAAGTCTACACTCCTTCCCGCTCACTACGATCAACTAATGAAAGGCGCCTGATACTGCCATCCCAAAAAGGCTCAAAGCGTGCTTCAGGAAGCTGAAACAAATGCCAACAAACACGTTGAAAATTCAGAAATGCTGCAAATACATACAACAATCACAAGCACCACCTCTGGATCACCTAAACAATTCTCAATCTCTATGGGTCCAACCCTCAAAAGATTGTCTAGACACTAAGGCCTGACTCAAGTGCTACAAAACTAGTCGTTTCCACTAAAACTCAGCTGCTGTTGGGTACAAAGAGGACTAAACAACAGCAGATGTTGACTATAACCACAAGACCCCAGCATCATAAGGAAACACTTCCTCTTTTACGCAGGGGCAGACACTATCAGCCAGATAATCAGTGAGTGAGATCCTCTGGTTATGGTCAAAGCAACTGTAGTTTGGCAGACAAGAACAGTTTTCTCACATGAGTAAAAGTTTCTCAATTTCCAGATAAGTAGCCTCCATATCACTCATCATGTTGACGTCACACTGAAATCATTTAAATTTAGGCCCCACCTCCTCATGCGTCAGGGAAAAAGATTTACCATGAGAGAGAAAGAGGGGAAAAAATTTTCTAGAAGGACTGAACCAAGAGTGATGAAGCCCAACATCACTTCCCCTCATGTCTGGTTCCAATTAGCTCATCCTCCCCCACCCTGTCTGGGCCTCCTCCCTGACATCATGCAGCTGGCACACATGTTGGGGTGCACGCAGTAGCTGTAGAAGTATGGGAAACAAAAGGTTGTGTCACCTTGTGCACACAATAAATGTGGGCTCAATTACATCTGAGCTTCTCACATCTCCCATTGGCTCCTCCAGAAATTGTGAAAACTACCACTGTGATTACTATGGCAATGTCGTCTCACGTGGCTGTCGCACTGCTATCATTAATAAAACACCAACTTAAACAACACTGCGACAGTTAAGATGGTGGGGTTATATATGATCGAGCTCTTAAAACAATAACAAGGCTTGAAATATGTCATTATCATTATTAAATCTTCTACACACCAACACACTACAGCAATATAGATTTTTTTGGCTTATGGCATTACATATTCAGTATATTCCATCACATTTGTGGTCTTTTTTCTATTACTCCTATCTAGACAAAAAACAAAAACATGGAAAAAATTCAAATGAAAAAATGAACACTGCAAGGGTAGAAAACTACATGAAATAATTCAGTTATTTTTGGTATACAGTCTTTGGACAAATGCAGCTGAGGGTGTTCCCTCAGTCTGCAGAGACTGGTTTCAACTGAAAGAGCATACTGCAGCAGCATACTCACTCATGCTGGTGGAGCTGCTGTCGTCATTTACTGGAAGTGGCGCAAAAACACGTGTAGTAGTTGTTAGCTGCATGCCAGTGGACACCAATCATAGACCATGATATTTCCCTAACTGAGACTGTGTGGGCATAATTAATGCCCTAAGACTTTTTCAACCATATCCGTATGTTTGCTTGTTTGTTTGTGGTCAGGATTACACAAAAACTACCCGACTGAATTTCATGAAACTTATGAAGGTTTCGAACATCTCCCCCGACTGGTGGATGTTTGCACCCTCCAGTGCTCCTCTAGTTTTAAGCTTTCAATTTTGAATGATGGACTATCACATCACAAATGTTCAGTCAAAACTACTGTATATTTGCAATCTTACATGCAGTACAGATGAGTAAACAAAGGATGAAGATTACTGCTTTGGTGTGAATGTCTCATTTGCTAACTTAACAAGATACTTTAATACTATAACATCTGGCACAGTCCAGCAAAGTCTATCCCAAGAAAATAAATAAAGTCAACTGGACCTGGTTTTGTGTCTGGAAGACGTTTTGCGCCTTATCCAAGTGGGCTTCATCCCTTGGATTAGACCCTTGGGAACAGCATGAACTGATTAAGTTCCCAAGACTAGTTACGACTGTGGCCTGGACGGATGAGAATGTGCACAAACAGAGTAGCAAAACAGAAAAAACTATCTAGAACGACTGTACCACGGTTACAGACTTCCACAAACTAGTCAAGTTGCAGCTAGTTGCAGCTGAGTCTGTCCATAACATACAGTCTTTGAATTATCTTAAATGTGAGTGTAGAAAAATGTCATCAGTTCATCATTTCCAGTGATGGGAATAACGCCGTTTCAAATAAACTGTGTTACTAACTGCTTTACTTTTTTTTCCAGTAACGAGTAATCAAAGTCGTTACTCTTTCCATCGTTACATTGCTGTTACCATTACTGACAATAAAATGGTGGGGTGCTATTATAATTAAACTCAGTGAAGCTGTTTTCATCCAAGTGATTCGACCAGGCTCTCTCAGCCACGGAAGGAGGAAAGGGGGAAGGATAAGTGATTATGATTAGCTAAGGAAAAGTAAATTTTCAGAGTTGGGCGGTCGTTGTTCACACACGCGCGGACTCGCACACGTATCACAAACAAGCAAGACTGACACGCGCAGCAAAGGCAAGCCCAGATGATTCAGAGTTGATGTTTTAAACTGGAAGTACTTTTCCTTCATTGAGATAAAGGATGAGAATTTAAACATGAAATGTAATTATGACTGGAACAAAGTTTTTCTCCACATCAGTTTGTCTCACATTGTCCCACAGCAACATTAAAATAATTTATTGATTAATTAAACATATTTAGTATTTTCGTTCATCGTCTTCCGCTTATTCTGGTTACCGGGTCGCGGTTGTGCTGGAGCCAATCCCAGCTGACAATGGATGAATGGCGGGGTCCACCCTGGACGAGATGCCAGCTCATCGCAGGGCCGCATGAAGGACAGACAACCACTCACACTCACACTCGCACGCATACCTGCGGGCAATTTAGAGTAGCCAATTAACCTCAGCATGCTTTTGGAGGTGGGAGGAAGCCGGAGAGAACCCAAGGAGATACGGGGAGAGCATGGGAACTCCACATAGAAAAATCCCAGGCCTGCAATCCAACCTGTGACCCTCTTGCTATGAGGCAACAGTGCTAACCACTGCGCCACCGTGTCGCCCCAATTTTCATTTTTATTATAAATAATTGAACATTCAGTTGCATTTAAAGTTCCAGTGAAGGGGGAAGAGGTCCAAATTCTTTGATATATTAGAACATTTTAAAATGTAACACAATAGTTACTTCCCATGGTAACAGGTTACTTTAATCATGCTGTAGCTAGTCAAGTCAATTCAAGTCAATTTCATGTATGTAGCGCCAAATCACAACAAAAGTTATCTCATGACACTTTACAAGAAGAGCAGGTTGAGACCATACTCTTTAATTTTTAGGGGACCAAAAAAATCCCCATGACAAAGCACTAGGCGATGGCAGAAAGGAAATACTCCCCTTCAACAGGCAGAAACCTTGAACAGAGCCTGTTTCCATGTGGGTGGCCATCTGCCTTGACCGGCTGGGTGGAAAGAGAGAGAAAGTGAGAGAAAAAGGAGAGTTAGGATGTGGGGAGGGAGGGGGTGATGCACAGTAGCATCAGTAGCACAGTAGCTAAGTTACTAACTCTGTTACTTTTTGGGAGAAGTAAAAAGTAACAGTAACTAAATACTTTTTTAAAGTAACATGCCCAACACTGATCATTTCATCCTAAATGTTGTCATAATCATATGACTTTTGCTAAATACATTCTTTATGATGTCACAATGACCTTGACCTTTGACCACCAAATGCTAAACAAATCAACCATGAGCGTGAGTTGTGCCAAACTGAAATAAATACTCCCCGAGCATACCATAAAAAATCATGAGAATGGGATGAATCTTAGAAAAAAGTTGATGTTTTCCCTTTTAGCTACAGTTCATCATTGTGTCTAGCCATGTCTTTTTTTATTATTTTGGACATTTGTGTGGGAGGTGGTAGTAATCAGTGTATAACATGGAGAGTTATGGCAAAACATTTGATGTTTGACCTTTTCATCATTAAATCTATTTTGTTCATCCCTGAGCTTGAGGTGACATTTATGCCAAATTTTCAGACTTTCCCACCAGCCGTTTCTGAGATGTTACATGCACGAGACATGGGCAGACCTAAAGTCACAGTGATCTTGACCTTTGACATCTGACCACCTAAATCTAATCAGTTCATACTTAAGCCTCAGTAAACGTGTGCCAAATGTGAAGATTTCCTTTTGCATTCCTTAGATATTGTGTTGACAAAATAGAGACAGAGTTGCGGTCACAGCGACTTTTAACATGCGACCACCAAAATCTAATCAGTTCATCCTTGAGCTGGCAATGACATTTGTGCCAAATTGAAGTTTTTCCTCCGGACATTCCTGAAATAAAGCATGCTCCAAGACTGGGATAGGCACACAGGTGGCCGGACAAACCCAAAGCATAATGATTCCCACCTCAGCTATTGCCGGTGCATTAAAAATTAAAAAAACAAATGCTGGAGACTAGTTAGTGCAGACACATATGGGTCCTCCTGTAGGTGGTGGGCCAGCTGTTGGATTATAGCACCTGGTATTCCTCGATGGTCTCCCATTCACATACTAACCAGACCCAACCCTGCTTAGCTTTCAAGATCAGACGAGATTGGGCATGCATAGTCATAGTGCACTATTGTAAATGCTGTAATGGAGCAGTTAGTTCCATGTAGTTCATCAAAATCAATTTTGAGTCAACACAAAATGTGCCAAAGTAGCTTTTGTGTATAACCTCAATATGACTTTAACCTCAGAGGCACTCCTCTCTGTCACCTGTCATCTATTTTAAAAGTCAATGACTTGAGGTCCAAAACAAACAAAACTTGTCAAAGGGTGAAGCAATAGATTTCCTTTCGTAAGTCTTGTCAGAATGCATCAGTGGTTGCCTAGGCAATGGGGAAACCCTGTGAAAAAGGGTTAAAGTGTTGAAAAAAGCGATCTGCCCATAAAATGACAAGTTGAAGGTTGAGTCATGTTTGACTATATTTAGCTACTTCACAAATCCTTTATAAGGCGTGAACAACCCAGTCAGCCCTCACACTGCGCTGTCTCCACTAGTAAGAGAAGTCTCTTAAAAGTGAGAAGAATACTTGGTCATTAAATCCATTATTAGGAGAAAAAAGATTCTTACAATGTGAAAATGTCATCTCCTTTAGTTTCTTTTACCACAATCCTCAGAGAATAAACTGCAGTATGAAAAAAAAAGATTGAATTAATGAATGAATGAAAAAGGATAAGAATAAATGGAACCACAAACATGACAGAATAGTTTGAGAATTATTTCTGTGATCTTTGATATCTGTAAATGGTGACAAAGTCAACAAAATGATTTGAGAGTTAACATTCCAAAGTATTTGAGGAGAAGAATGTCATTTTTAGAAACTCTGATGAGGATCCAAATCATTTATCCACCATAAAACACTATACAATGTGTTTTATATTTTCTCCCTCTCATTCTTAATGTATTTATTGAACTTGGCACTTGGCATTGCTTACTTAGTTGCAACTGAATATTTGGATCCACTAACCAGCAGGTACAAACTGACCTTAGATTGCCTAGATTGCCATGTGACTCCATTTAGACTGCAGCATTCAAGAGGTAACATGAGGTAACATTATCAACACATCCAACCTCTAATAATGATGCAACCGCTGAAGAAATTTTATTTCAAAAGATAACACAGTAAACAAGAAAAAACAGGAAGTCATTGGCACAGTTCAGAATGAGTAGGTTCCACAAAACTTACTGATTATGCAACTAAGTTCTCTTGAATCAAGTTACACATAATGTTTTTTCTCTAAAATCATTTCATGTGTTTGACAATTTCTATGTTCACTGACCTCCTATCTAACAACCGATGACTTTTGACACATTTTTTTCAATGTTTAAATGGCACAAGCTCATTCAGCAAAATCTCAGCTCTTCAAAGCAATCTACGAAGAGCTGGTGAAAACCAAACTTCATCAGTGGAAGCTTAAGAGATGTGGAATTTGTAGACTCAACTTATGTTAATTTGATAT